>JADLZL010007502.1:0-70863 GCA_015844335.1 Chrysopogon serrulatus | reverse complement strand
CCTGTTATATTTGTGTACTTGATTATCCCATTTCCTATATCTTTTGATAGAGATAGAAAACTGTTGTTTGGGGGGGTGGGTTGGGGTTTCTCTTCACAATCCACGAGTCAATACATGCAAATTTAGCCAAGTGTGTTGAAGTGTTTGGATTATGGTTAGTTTTTGTTGAACCACAACTAATCCTTTTTTTTTACCGGTCATTCTCTTAGCAGAAGCTCAAATTTACTTGGATCCTAGTATCCTACTCTTTGAAGTTTCTAATTTTTCTTATCATGATACAAGAGACTGAGTGCTACGCTGCTACATACCTCCATGCTGGTGAAAACGGGAGGAATAAGCTGAGCGCATGTGTGCTGGCGTGTTTTTTTTTTTTTAAAAAAAAATAACAAAGCCAGGTAGCATGTGAACATTTGGGCCTGAGAGAATGAACGGCCTATTATGGTGGGTGCTCCCTGCGCCCACATTGAGGCCTGTGGTACAGTAGGCCGCATTGAGGAGTTTGTTCTGTGGGCTTTCTATATCTTTCGTCCGAATCATGTTAGTTTAGTGTCTTCTGAGTTGAGGCTACATTGGCACGTGCTTCACCCGATACACACGGGCACGTGGCTAGATTGGCTTCTCTCCATTTTGCTTGTGATTGCAGTGCTCCACTGATATTTACAACAGTGATACGCTGACATAATCAAGTATAGTATAATAGTATAATAATAATAAAGGGCTGTAGATAGAGGAAACGCCGAGACAGAAAAGAGAGAAAAAAGTAAGTTGTAAGTATATGAACGATTAGACACGAGAATTAAAAATAATTTTATAAGAGAGATAAGTAGATTATAAGTAGATCAAGTATTAATGGGTGGACTGATATATTTGTTGTAAATGTCCATACAACTAGCAGAAAGTTATATTATTAATCTTTTCTCTGAGAAGCAATTCGATCTTCTTCGTACATAGATCATGCCCATCGTCTATGGCCTTGCCGCAGCCTTGCCCCCGAGCCTGGCCAGGCTAGGCACAGCTAACCAAAGAACAGCCCAGCGATAGCCAATAGCTTGGAAGTTGTCTCCACGTGTATATCTTTCCGCATGTATCGATTGATTTTCGCAACTGTAGAAACACCCGTTTGGATGTACATAATTTGATTGAATTAGATTTTTATTGTTTGGATAGTCTATTTTGATGGAAACGGCCATTCCAACTAATTCTAGTGAAGTCCCACAACAGCTGCATCAAATTCTTGACATACGAAATAGAAAGCTCAATTTCACTCTTTTTATTACTAATTTACTCACTCTTGTTGCCGTCCAGACCTTTCGATGCAGCGGCTCTTTGCAATAAAAGAACTAGGACAAAGAATTCCGATTATCCTGTCAAAAAAAAAAAGAATTCCAATTCAAAGGGACCCAAACGGGCCGTAAGAGGTGTTTGGTGCTTTTATTTGCATTTAATAAGCTGTCAAAGTATTTATGTTGATGTGACAAATTCTTTCGAGAGGAAAGAAGTGAGTTTCACGAAGAAACTCACATGGTACGATTAGTAACTCTATCGGTCATAAAATCAAATATCTATAAAGTCATAAAAATGAAACTTTTCACTGAGAGTGGATATTTTATCTTTGTTTCATTTTATTGTATATGATGTGACAATCTTAGAAACAATACTAGTATCAAATTTTTCATTAAGGTGACCTAAGGTTTTGTTTAAGAGTTTTTCAGCTTTGGCAAAAAGACAAGATTCGAAGTGAGTTTTGGAAAATATTGGAAAAATATTGGAGATGTTCTTATATTATAGGTAACGAATAATGAGACAGAGCACACTTCATCAAACAGAGTACTTACTTGACATTTATCCAGTGTAACTACAACTTTACATCATGTTGCTTTAGATATAAGAACACGCCAACCCAGTCGTCCCAGACTACATATATTCGCCGAGTTGCTAACACACAAACACAGGCACGTTATCACTGTAGTACCATCATCACCCACTGACGGTGACGGATGCCAAAAGACACGGCGCCGCGCGTCGTTTCTTTTGATCTTTTCAAACCAAGGTGGCGCAGGCACCCGTGTCGGGGTCGTACAGCGCGGGGAGCAAGAACTTCCTCCCGCGCGCGCCGTGCGCGTTGTAGCTGGCGCCCGTCGCCGCGTCCACCAGCAGCTTCCCCGCGTACCCGGGGTACGCGCCGGCGCCGTAGACGCCGGCGCACGCCGTGGCGGCCTCCAGCGGCGCGCCGCGGTCGCCCTGGTAGAAGCCGTCCCCGAACGGGTTGGTGACCGCGCAGGCCACCATGCTGGCCACGGTGATCAGCGCGCCGTCCATGCCCACGTCCCCGTTCGGCGGCACCAGCGGCGGCGCCTGCGGCCCGTACACCGGCTGGTGGAACGGCCACGCGCACTGCCCGGGGCACTGCGTGGCCGGGTTCCCCACCCACGCCCACGCGTTCGCCGTCGCCGTCGCCGTCGACGCGCGGGACGAGGACGACCCGTGGTGGCCGCACCGGCTCATGCAGAAGCCCTCCACCACCACGTCCTGCGCCGTGAGCACCAGCGCGAGCCCGCCCTTCGCGGGGCCGGGGCGTGCCGCTGCCGTGGCCGCCAGCGCAGGGAGCTGGGCGAGCGTCAGGCTCTTCCCCAGCGAGCACCCTTCGTCGGAGACCTGGCCGGCCAGGACCACCCGAGCGCTCTGCTTCTTGCCGGCGCCGCCGCCGCCGTGCGCGCCGTCCTTCCGGACTGCCGCGTCCGCCTTGGATAGGTAGAGCCGGTCGATGGTGCCCCACCACTTGGAGACGGAAGGCTCGGGGGACGGGGACGGCGACGGCGGTCCCGCGGCGGAGAGGGAGAGGAGGAAGTCGGTGACGATGGCCTTCTGCGCGGGCGTGAAGCGGCCGTACCAGAGCACGGAGACGGGGATGTCGCCGCTCAGCACGGCGCCGTCGTGGTACCGTAGGAGGTCGCTGGGCGGCGGCTTGTACAGCTCCATGAGCCTCCTCCTGCTGGTGCTGGGGCTGCTGCTGCCTCTCCAACTCCAATCATGGCGACGGCGTGCCGTGCCAAGCTGAGAAACGCCAGCATCAGAAGCAAGAACAGAGCGGCGTGGTCTCTGAGGCGGAAGCTGCTGGAAGCGGAGGCCATCACCTCGGCTCGACTGGGAGTAGACTAGCGAGTGGAGTGGAGCACTACTGGTGGTGTGTGGGTGTGGTGTAGAGTGGCCAGGAGCTGGCCCTTTTTATAGGCCTGCCATTGCCAGTGTTTTCTCTTCTCCTTTTTCTTGGATACGTAGAAAAAAGGGAGCTCGCCATTGTTTAGTGATCACTGATCAGGAATTCAGGATGAGGACGACCTGCGCGTGTACGCCTTCCCCGGGAGTCCAACTCCGGGTGACCGGAGATCAACTGGAATTTGGGGACAGCTGGATCGGCATGGGCGACTCTGACCGTGAACGGAGCGAGGGAGGAACCAGCAAGGACGCTTCGCACCAACAGGCCACACAGCCCGCGGTGAACCATTGATGGATGGATCAGCTCGTAGTTGTAGCCCCCGGCTGGTTCCTGTCTTACGAAAACCTGTGGCCAAACAATCGTTCCGCTTAAAAAAAAAAAAAACAAAACAAGTTTTCAGCTGTAGCGGTGCTGCTCGTGCTCGGCTCTTGAATGTTTTGGCAGTAGTACAGTCTTGATTAAACATTAAAGTTGATTAAACATTAAAGTTGACCTACCCCATGAGAATTCTGCATGTTTAAATGCAAAGCATTCGTGCAGGGGGGTTGCAGGTCGACATGTTTCGCATATCATTGGTGTGCTTTAATGACGAAGGGAAGCTGACCTGGTTGTTGGTTTGGTTCTCTATCTCAAGCGGTAGCGATCGTCATCAGATATGGTAGTCATCCAAGCAGCACGCTGTAGACTTTCGGCAGCTGTACGTGCGTGCTAGTATAGCGCTAGATACGGACCAGTACTAGCTAGATTTCTGAATCAAGCACGAGTGATACAGTATGGCAAATGTCCAATGTCCATCGGGCATCTCGGATGGCTGATGCGGCGGCCCGATCACTCGCCAATCCGCGTGCCCACCCACCTTATCTGTAGTATGGGCATTGACGTATACCTCGGGCTGTGGCGCTGCGCATGGTGCACCGGCTGGAGCCTTTCGGGCATTTGCACGTGCGTCGCTCGCTCTGCCTGTGCTGCTCTCTAGCTATAGTTGTGAGTCACTGATGTCGTAGCAACTTCTCCTTCAATCAGAGCGAGAATAGTTATCCTGTGCTTTTACAACGATCCTGGAGATCATTGCTTAGAATTTGTTTGATCCCGATTAAATTATAGCAATTCGAATTATGGATGAGATTATTAAAGTAATCGGAAAGACAGTTGCCTACTCACATCGGAGAAAAAACGTGACCCCTTCCCCCGAGCGCTCTCCCGAAGCGACTGGGGCGACCACGCCGCCCCCTCCACCCCCGCCACCGCGCCTCCCTCGGCCGCCGCCGCCGCCCCCGGCCGGCGGCGGCGCGGCGGGGGCGACGGGCCCGCACAACCGGACCCCCCGCGGCCTCCCTCCTCTCCGACTACTCTTCCCCTCCCCCCTCCCCCCCTCTCCCCACCTCCCTCCTTCCCGGCTGGCCGGATCCGGCGGTTCGACGGCCGGCGGGGCTGATTCCGGCCATCCTTGGCCGGATCCGCCCCTCCCTCCCCCCCTCGATCCGAGGTGCAGCGGCGGCGGCGGCTCGGGGCGGCGGGGCTTGTGGCGGCGGGGTTGAGCTAGGGTTTGGGCCGGCGGCGAGGCCGGCCGGCCCATCCCGGCTCCCCTGCCCTGGCGGTGGCGGATCCGGCCACCTCTTGGCCGGGTCCGCACGCACACCCCCCACCCCCCCCGCGGCTGCCCCCCGCAGAGGATGGACGGCGGCGGGGTCGGAGACGGCTTGGGGTCGGCCCCGGCGGCCGGCCGGCCCATGCCCGACTCCCCGCAAGGACGTCCTGAAAGGCCCTCCCTCCTTTGTACAAGGGCGGGGCGGGTTTGGGGTCGGGGGCAGCCGGCCGGCCGGCCCACTCCCCGCTCCTCCGCCCCCCCTTGGCCCCACTACTGGGCAGATCCCGATGCGCTGCGTCTCGCCGTGAGATCCCCTGGCCTTGAAGTGGGACCTCGGTCCGGGTTGAGGCGGCGGCGGGGCTTCCACCAATCACCTACGGTGCATCGGGCACCGCGGCGCGGCGGGTGCCGAGGCTTGGCCTCCCCCGGCGTGGCGGCGGCTCCGTCGTTCTCGGCGAGGAATGACCCCAGCGCGCCCGGCCTTTCTCCGGTGCCACCGCCCCAAGCGCCTCCTGCCGCTGCCCCCTGGCCTTGAGGCGAGGCGCGCCGCCGGGGCCGTTGCGGCGGGGAAGCCCCCGCTTAA
This sequence comes from Chrysopogon serrulatus, assembly GCA_015844335.1. Taxonomy (NCBI): domain Eukaryota; kingdom Viridiplantae; phylum Streptophyta; class Magnoliopsida; order Poales; family Poaceae; genus Chrysopogon; species Chrysopogon serrulatus. The sequence goes on along the minus strand of JADLZL010007502.1, from coordinate 65,475 downwards.
CTCCGGCAGCGGGATAGTTTCCCGGGCGGGGGGTGGGCCTCGCGCCGCGCCGGGTTCCTTCTTCCTCTGCCGTCGACGGCAGTGGGCTCGACCGAGGCTGTGCTCCCGCCCGGCGTGCCTTGGCCCCCACCCAACCCCCTCTGCGGTGGATGGTGGGCCTCGGCCCTCTGGCGGCGCCCTCCCGCCGGCGCTTCGGGGTGGCGCTTGGCGGTGACCAGGCCGTTGTCCACCCTCCGCCTGCGGTGGGCCCGGCCGGCTGGCGGTCTACTCGCACGGCGCCCTTCTTCTCCACCATGGCCGTTCATCGCTCGGCACAGGAGATGGACGCCACGAAGACATCCAGCGGCGTCATGGCGACAGCAGCGGTCTAGGGCAGCGCGGGTGAAAACCCTGTCCTCAGGCCGTGGGCCTAGGACCGACGACGGTGGCGAATGCGTCATCACCTTCCTGAAGGCGTCGTCTCGGCGGCCGCTCCTCGACTGCTGCTGCCGGAGCAAACCAGGAACGAAAGATCCCCTGGGTGCTGGGTCCAACGGAGTTGGTGTCCGCGGGCGTCATCTCCTTTCTGAAGGCTCCGTTGGCGCGCCCATGAAGCTCCCCCGACGCCGAGTCCCGCCCCTGCCTGGATCGTTGGACCTTGTGTTGTTTGGCGTGGTGGAGACCTTTCTTTTTCTTTGTTGTTGTGTTCGTTTGGGCCACTGTCTTTGTGGTCAGTGTCGTGTTGTTTGTTGTACTTGCCGTGCTTTCGGCCACCTTCTTCTTAATGAAAATGACACGTGAAGTTGTGTTCGAGAAAAAAAAGATTATTATAGTAATCTAGACCATCATCTTAGATCGCTATGTTGTTAGCTGGGTGCAAATAACCTAATCATGAAAAAAAAGGTTTAATAAAGACTAAGACTACAATAATCCTCCGATGGTTGTAGTATGATCTAATTAAGGTGTTTAGATCGCCTTGAGATATTATTTTATCTAATTAGTAATATAGTTCCATTGGAATCTAAACATAGCAATGTTCTCTCTCTCTCTCTCTCTCTCTCTCTCTCGAAAACCCACTTTTCACAGTCGAGGTAGCCATAGTTATCGGAGAGTAGGGTACAGCACGCCCTCAGCTCTGCTGTTCATGGCCAATCAGTCATGTCACCCAACCCCCACCGGCATTCCGGCCGCAGCCGGTACGAACCCGGACGCCGGTCCTGTTCGGCCAGTGCCATTGCCAATGATTGTGTTTGTGTACCAGACCGCGGCCGGCCGGGACCGGTTGCAACTGCAACCGTGATTCCGTGAAGCGTGCTATGCCCACAAGCTGCAACGAGCGCGACAACACGCCGGAGTAATGCCGAACGAAAGGCAGCTAGGTGTTGCCTCCCGAGCACCGAGATCTCTATCTCCGGCGGCAAGATCGATCTATCATCGATGGTGGTGGTGGCCATGGCGACAAAGGCCGGCCTCACCTCATGATATGATGATCAGGGACGAGACGACCTTTGACGCGCCGCTGTCGGTTTGCGTGCGTGTAGCCACAGCTAGCACACGTGACCCATGCCGCGGCTGTCGACGGCCGAGCACGTCGGCGCAGCGCCGGGCCGGGGTCCCCTCCGGACCGCGGTCCGCGGCCGTCGCCGTCTGCTCGCGGATGCACCACCTATCCAGCTACAGCCGCGGCGGCAGCTACTAGTATAGCTGTTGGACTGTTGGTAATAATCGACCGCTCAACCTCTACTCCAGGTTCTGCCGGCGCGCGTTACGGGCCTTGCATTGCAGCCTGCTTGCAGGGAACGCGGTAAGTGAGATCACTGCGTCTGTTTCGCTGTTGCGGCATCTGCGTACCGCGATTGCAGAGCCTGAGGTACCTAGTGGCCTCGATCACACTGGTAATTAAACATGCTGTTGTAATTTTTGTGAGTAATTAATGCTGTGAAATTCAGACCGTTGAAGAATCTTTTTATCAACGGAGTTTATTAGCATGGGGGATCCAAGTCCAACAGAAGAGGGGCACAAACTGCTCAATGGAACAGTGAGTCAGTGCTGAAACGAGGGATGATTATTCCGTCCGAGCATCAGTCGTCACATATGCACAGTCCCACAGACTGATGCACAGTCCCACAGACTGATGATTATTCCGCTCTGTCAACGGCGGCCGGCTGTTGCCACGATGCGTGATTGCCTGCCTGCTCGATCCCAGACTGAACGCAGCGCACGAAAGGCGACTGCATCCTCGATTCCTTTCAGAGAACAGGGCCGCCGGCTCCATTATTGCAGGCCGCGAAGGGCTCCTTCTATCCCATGCAAGTCAGCCAAGTTTCTCAGGTCGACACGTCGCGGCTCTGTGCAGTGTGAACAGGCTCAACCGCTCAAGTGCATGGGCGCCAGCTGTGCCGGGAAGGGAATGGATTACTCCATGATGATGGCCTCTCGAGCTTAATCTTTGCTTTGCCGGAAACCCTTGTCGACGGCGAATGCCTTTGGTGATTAGGTTATCCGGCCACGCATATCGGCATAGTATGCATGGTGCATGGAGTGGGGTAGTGGCGCATGATGCCAGTTAGCCAGTACACTGACACTTGACACTTGTAGCCTGCTTTGTAGGGGATGGTCGGACGGATGGGTCTAGACAGCATCAATCATCGATCAGATTATATACACCTGCTAGTACACTCCTCCTAATCTAGAGCGGCAGTGGCAGGTCCAAGCGCCTTTGTTTGGTACGGTGGCTAGAGAAGTTAGACAGACAACAGGCTCTTGTTTAGATTGCTAAAATTAGAAAAATTTGTAACTATACTATTTGTATTTCATAATTATTGTCCAATCGAATTATATATACGCTTGCTAGTACACTCCTGCTGCTAATCTAGAGCGGCAGTGGCAGGTCTAAGCGCCTTTGTTTGGTAGTACGGTGGCTAGAGAAGTTGGCCACTAGGATACGGTGGCTAGATGAAGTTGGCCACTAGGAATTATATATTAAAATATATAAATATTTATGCTAAGTAATTAGTATCATTGGAAAGATCTTTAAGTTTTTTTAACAAATTTATTTGGAGATGAAAATATTATGCGTTTTTTCTATAAATGGTCATCTGAACTCTGGTCATCTGAACTCGAATCTATTGTCCCCCCCTATTTTATCCTGAAAAATTGTTACCGAATATCCTTTTTTTTTTTGAGAAATCAGGAGGAGCCAGGGGCTTCTATTGCAAACCAGTTATCCTGTTTTCCATTTGGATTTTGGACTCAGCCATCCAACTAAGCCGGGTTATTACTCGATCTGTCAGTCATGAACCCAGACAAATTAAAGAAGATTAATTTTGAATTGGGCGGTAAACAACGGTCTAGCTATTCGTTCGTTATCTCAAGTAAGAAATCAATAGGACAGAATCGTTCAGGTTCAGGTTCAGGTTCATTCCACTGGTCGTTCTATATCTCTTTATTTATAAAAAAATATATAATAGTGAGAAAACAAATAAAAATAGATAGAGGCATCCAGCTGGTAGTGTGATGGGACAGTGGACTGTGATGCTCACGCGTGCATGCATGTACGAATCAATAATGATGGAGACATATCTACGGAGTCCCGGCGCCAACTTTCTCTTGGCGTGGAACGTTCCAACGGAGCCGCCGTCTCAAAAGGCATCATCATGAGGAGGGCACTCCAATATCTCTTCCGATTTATGCTGGAAAATATACTCCCTGAGTCAAATAAAAAAATAGATTGAGGCATCCAGCTGGTAGTGTGATTTGACAGTTCACTGTTCAAAAGCTTTATAGATATTATGCATGTAGATAAATTATTATTAAAAAATTATCTCAAATGATGAAATAAGTCAACTAACAAGATACATAATATTTATATAAAAATTTCTCAAAAAGACGCATAGTCAAATATTATTTTTGAAATTCCTACAATGGCGTGGTCCGGACGTGCTAGAAGTAGTACGTTTGTTTGACTTCCACGTATACGACCACGGGCCCCGACGTGATGATTATGAATTCAAGTCAGTTCACGCACTAAACCCCCAGGACGCCAGCGTTCATGCTCGCTTAAGCCCACTCGAAGCAGCAGTTAAGATGAAAACACTGGCGGAGCCACGTTGTGGCCATAGGGGGCTCCGGCCCCCCTTCCCCTGATGATTTTTTAAAGAGCACAATGTATGGCTGTGTATACAAGCATACTCCTTATGCATGACACCCGGTCATCCACATTACCTTGTTTTTCTTCTAATTCAACACATGGGGCATTCTCACATATGTGCATGTCGTTGCTATGCTCATTCACATCCACAGCTACGACACAGCATGCACTGGCGAAGCGTAGTGGGGGGCGAAACTGGGCTTCGGCCCCCCCTTGCTCGGCGTTCTTACACATGATACTCCTATCAGCTGGCAGTCTTGGAGAAAAAGAACATGTAAATCTATGCGTCAGAGTGAAAGAAAAGAACAATCCGTGTGGCAAGCTACTCATCTAGCCCTCCCTTTGTTTAATACCACGCTCCGCCACTGACAGCATGTGCTTTGAAAGTAATAGATTTCCCCTTTCAATTATTCAATTAATTATAAGCAGAATTAGGCATTTAGGGCCCCCTTTCCTTGACGTCACGCTCCGCCACTGAACGCACGGGTGGTCCTGTCCGGCCAGGTCACCGACGAGGGCTGCTCGCTGGGGAAGAGCCTGAAGCTGTCCCAGCTTCCAGCGCTGGCGGCACGCCACGCGACCGCGAAGGGCGGCGTCGCGCTGGTGCTCACGGCGCGGGACGTGGCCGTGGAGGGCTTCTGCATGAGCCGGTGCGGCCACCACGGGTCGTACCGGTCCCGGTCCCGCGCGGCTGCGGCGTACGCGTGGGTGGGAAACCCCGCCGACCAGTGCCCGGGCCAGTGCGCGTGGCCGTTCCACAAGCCGGCGTACGGCCCGCAGGCGCCGCCGCCGCTGGTGCCACCCAGCGGCGACGCGGGCATGGACGGCGTGGTGATCAACGTGGCCAGCATGGTGGCCGGCACGGTGAGCAACCCGGCCATTCGGCGACGGCTTCTACCAGGGCGACCGCGGCGCTCCGCTGGAGGACGCCACGGCGTGCGCAGGCGTCTACGGCAGCGGCGCGTACCCCGGGTACGCCGGGAAGCTGCTCGTGGACGCGGCGATGGGCGCCAGCTACAACGCGCGCGGCGTGTGCACGGGAGGAAGTACCTGCGCTCCCGGCGCTGTTCGACGCCGACACGTGTCTCAAGCTTTGAATGTTGGCATGTGTAAATACTGAACAGTAAGTGCAGCAGTACTGAAGTGCATTATGTATCATCGTACGAACGTGCCAGGCAGTGCTCAATAAAGGACCTGTGAAACATTTGTGTGGTGTGGCACGGCCAGTGTGCTTGCATGTTCACCGTTCGTGCGTCTTCCGAGAGACCGAGACCGCGAGACGCAAGGCGCCGCGTGTGGCAGGTGGATCTAGAGGTCAGGAATTTAAGCTTACTCTATCGGCTAGAGGTTGACGACAACGACGCCACGACGGGATCACGTGAGGGAGAGATCCGTCCCATGGCCCATGCTGCCGTATAGGGACAGCACGCCATGCGTGCATCGCGGAATGACACGCAAGGCAGGGAAGGCATGATTCTGAGAGTGACACATGGCGCACGTGTGAGGTGTGTCAGTCTCTCAGAGACTGGGGGGTCCTGGGAATGGTGACAAAATGGTGTAATTCTTTTTTGTGAAAAATAAAATGGTGCAGTTATGCTCTCGTTGGCCCAGTTACTTTGCTAATGGGCCTCTACAAGCCATTTAGCCTGTTAGCCAGTGGGCTCACAGTTTGGTACGGACCCCAAAATTTGCCCATGTTACCTTAATAAATTTTGAGTTATATATTCATCTATGGAAAATGCCCAATTTACCTCCCGAAACTACTATTATGGTTTGATTTTTCTTCTTGAACTCTACAAGATTATCTTACCTAATCATTCAAATCATCTCCCACTCTGGTTTGGAGTGGTCATGAAGATAGTCTTGTCCCTTCTAGTTAAACAAAAAGGGAGAATTAGGTGGAAGGCCTCCGAAAAATGTTGGCTTAGGTATTGGATCTTTTTTCTCTGAATTTGGGTGGAAGGCCTCCAAGCAAAATTTTCTTAGCTCGTAGGCCTTCCGTCTGTTTTACTCAGTTGACGGTGTTAAGTAGAGAGTGAAAAGACAATTTTGCCCCTGAGTAAAATAGATAAAAAAACAGAATTTCTATTGTTTATAATATTTTGAGTATATGTATATATTTATATTATTCACATATATATTTCAGCACAGCACACACACACACACACATATATATATATATATATATCACATAACAAAGATGCATGTATTTACGTAATATTTTCACACATGATCACACATATACATATATATCTCACATAACAGCATGAACAAAATATATATATATATATATATATATATATATATATATATATATATATATATATATATATATATATATATATATAAATCCAATCTCAAATAACACATATCCAATCTCACATAAATAAGGTCATACAAATGCATAGTTCACAAATCACCACAATTCAGTTTACAATTCACCACAGTATAGTTGTCACATATAGGTCACATTAAAGTGGCACACACATAGAGCAAATACATATTGGTCTCACATGAAAGTGGTCACATTGGTCTCACATACATAGAGATAATACATCACAAATCAAAGACTGAGCCTTCTTTTGCTTCTCGTGCTCATGGCAGGGCTGCTAGGAAGTGCTTTCTTGCTTCTTGTTCCCATCGAGGGGCTGTCAAGTGGCACATTCTTGTTCCCATTCTGTATAACTTTTTTCTTTGGAAGGCCTAGCTTCTTGTTCATGGTTGTCCGCTTCTTTTTAATTTGAGCAAGTCGATGTTCAACACGAGCAATAGAAAATGCTTTAGGCTGATTTGACCCACTTCTTGACCTAGAAATGTTATACATGGACAATGGTTTAGAAAAGAAGGGAAACAATTGAATGATTGTAACTTAAGTTTAAAATTAGTAAACATACGATTTTGACCGCCCAGAGTTGGAGTTAGTTTGGTTTCCCTTTGTCTTACTTGAAACCTCCAGACTGTGGCTGTCACAATAGTCAAATGGTTTAGGGTTGAAAACAAGATGTGATGGTACAGAAATTACTGCAATATATGGGATACCTTTTAGAGGCTTCAGGTGTGCATTCCTTACTTCTCTTCCTTTTTTTATTAGATATTGTGGTCATGTTTTCACTACGGTCACAAAGATGGTATTTAGAATCAATCATAAGTGCAAAAAAAATCAAAAGGCAGGAAGACCAAACCTAATGGGAAATGTCATCGTCGCTGATGGTGCACCTTCCTCCAGACACATGATGGAACTATGGGCAGTTTTGGTGTTCCTTGCCCTCTTCTTTTGTGCTTCCCTGAAAAAAATAGAATAAATACAAAGCACATACTTACAAAAGAATAACAAAAATAGTACAGAAATTGACACATTATTACTTGATAGCTTTCATAGCTTCAATATCTTCAGGTCTGCCCCTCTTGCAACTATGCCAATGATGTCCATAGTCCAAGCAAATGGGACATTGGTGCTGCCCTTTTTTCTTTTTCTTATCCCCAGTACCTTTATGCCTTTCAGTTTTAGGCCTACCAGCTACCTTTGTCAATAAAGGTGGGTGCATGAAAAATCCATGGTTAGATTCAGGCCATTGAGACTTGTCTGGCATAGGTGGAATAAGCTCACTATATGCAACTCTAAATCTCTCAATTGAGTAGTACAAGTCAACATATCTCTCTATTGGTTCATCAAGGGAAGTGATAAATGCTAGTGCATGCTTGCAAGGAATCCCAGAAACATCCCATTGTCTGCAAGTACAGGTTCTTTCCTTTAGGTCCACAAGAAAACGAAATCCACTTCCTCCCATTATAGTAACTTCAGCTAACTCTTCTGAACATTCTAGCACTTCCAAGTTTCCTTCTTTACTCTGCTCATTCAATTCCTTTATTATGTGGGGGAGAATCAAGCCCTGGAGTTTCCTCCCTATTTTCCTTCTATTGTTCCACTTGGACATGAGCATTTGTCTTAGCTTGTCCATGAAATCATCCAAATTCATGGACTTGTGAGGTTTCATCCAGTTGTTAAAGCTTTCTACAAGGTTGTTGGTTACATAGTCTACCTTGCAAATGGTTTGAAAATGGCTCCTTGACCACAATTTTTTGTGTGTTCTAAGTAGCCAATCTATTGCAGCTTTCTTTGCAGTGTGCATAGCAGTCATATGTTTTGTGTAACCATACATGCTCCATGAGTAAGCTGCTGCCCAAAGGTGGTCATCAAACACTTTACCATGATACCTTTTCTTAAAGTTGGTCACCAAGTGGTACATGCATTCTCTATGTTCAACAAATGGAAATACCTCACCCACCCCTGCCATTACAGATCCGGCATGCATGCAGATGGTTAAGCCCGGTGGTGATCCTATGGCCTCTTTAACGTGACTCATGAACCAAACCCAATTCTCATTAGTTTCTGAATCAAAAATTCCAAAGCAAACAGGATACATCCACTTATGGCCATCAACAGCAATTGCACTAACTAGTTGCCCCTTGTACTTGCCTGTCAAAAATGTATTGTCTATTGCAAGGTATGGCCTACAAGCAGCAAGAAACCCATCTATGCATGGTTTGAATGCTAAAAAAAATCTTCTAAATCTGATCTTGTCATCTACCAAGTGATGGTCAATAATGACTAAACTACCAGGGCAACTTTTCTCAACTTGTGCTTTAAACTTGAACAAATTATCAAAGCTGCTGTCCCAGTCACCGTAAAGGTGTTTGAGTGCTAAGTTCTTACCTTCAAACACTCTATGGTATGGTATAGTTGGCCCATGGTGTTCTTTCAATTTTTTCACCAATTCCTTTGCACCCAAAGTTGCATCCACTATGAGAAAGTCCTTCACCTTTTCACATATCCAAAATTTGGTTGCATTTTTCACCTTCTTTGATAGCCTTCTACTGGAGCACTTATGAACACAAGGGTTCCTTTTCACCTATACATGAAGTGAGCAATATAAGACAAACATGTAGTGAGCAATATAAGACAAACATGTAGTGAGCAATATACAAACACTTACCATTATAGTGGTGTCATCCTTAGTTGTAGAAGCAAATATCCACCACGGACACTTCTCTCTATCCCTCATTGAACAATATGCCTTGTACCTCTTTGGGCCACTTTTTTCCCTATTGAATTCAAAACGGTGTTTGATTGCATGCTGAGAAAGTGCCACTTTGAATGTGTACATGTTTACATAAGTGGAGCCTACTGTCATTGGAGGATCATTAGGATCATGCTCTGCACTTGGAGCATAACTTTGATCATTGCATTCCTCCTCATCCTCTGATTCACCTCCACTTTCATCATTATCATCATCATCAACACCATAGGATGGGTCTTTTTGAACTGGCCTCTGAACCACTTGTAGAGCTTTGGGTTGAACAATGTCAAGGTACAAGGCTTCATCATCAACACCTACATGTTCATTATGTGGTTCAGGGTTCCTAAGGTATTCTTTCTCTTCCTCGGCATTGCCATCCTCTTCCTCAGCATTGCCATCCTCTTTGGATGGTTCCTCATCATCACCAAAATCCCACTCTGTGACAGGCTCATATGGATCAGAAGGCCCTCGGTACACAACAAACATGGTGACAATCTTTCTCTTCAAATGTCTCTCAAACATAACCATCAAATCTTGGTCAGTTTTTACTTCAGGAAAAGATTTCAAGCCTTCATCATAATACTGAAAATGAGCTACTTCTAAATAAGCAGGTGGGTACTTATCTACCACTGAACTATGCAAGTCCATATAATTTGCTTTGTCCGAATCAACAACCATATCAAAGGCATAACAGGAGAACTCTTGTCTACACTTCTTTCGGTTGCCTACCAATTTAATTTCCAGCTTAAAACTAGTATTCGGATCCATGCTGTTATTCAAAATCGAACTAGAACTCTTGTCTACACTTCTTTCGGTTGCCTACCAATTTAATTTCCAGCTTAAAACTAGTATTCGGATCCATGCTGTTATTCAAAATCGAACTAGAGTTTAGAAGAATATACATCTGTAACTACTTCTATGAACTCAACAAAAAATGAACTCACTCTTGTAGCCGGTCATCTTCCTCGCAGGGAGGTCTTGTCGCTGTAGGTGCTGGTCGCTGGACGACGCGTGGCTCGACGCTGGATGAAGGACAGCCTTGGGCGCTGGGCTGCTCCATGAACTCCTCTTGGTCAGCCTAGGGGAGCCGCTCAGCCCTTGCCTCATCCCGAGGGGAGCTAGCTGCGCTGCCGTGGGGGAGCCTCCCCGCCATGCCCTTGTCCTGGCTAGGGGTGCAGGCTGCGCTGCCCTGCGGCCCGGCCGTGCCGCCCCTAGCCTTGGGGCCACCCGCGGCACCCTCGCCTCGTCCCGGCCGGCGGCAGGCTGGCCACGCCGCCCTGGGCAGCCGCGCCGCCATGGCCTCGTCTTGGCGGTGCGGGACCGCGGCGCTGCCACAGGGCAGCCATGCCGCCAGCCACCACACCGGCGTAGGTCTTCAGGCGCTTGCCCGCCTTAGAACGCCCGCACATCGCCCCGTCCCTTTTCCGGTGGTGCTGGCCGGGCCGCCCTGGGGGCCAGCCTATTTTCGCCTAAGCGCCCGACCTTGCGGGGTGGCCTCGCCGCGCCGCCGCCCGGGAGCCAGTACCTGTAACGCCGACATTCAAATTCTGCCAAAAACAAAGCAACCGGCGCCCGAGCCATCTATGTCTCTAGATGGCTCATCTAGGAGTTTGGCTACGCCGAGGGGAAACGCCGGATCAGGGTCACCGGGGCGGATCCGGCCCCTTGCGGCCCATTAAAGCGTTGCACCCATAAAAATTTTATCCTTGGGCAAATGCGGCTGAATCTTTAGACCATGGAAATCCTGTTGGCACTCAAGCGTCGGTGTTTTTTTTTTTTTTTCTTTTTTCTTGAGTCGGGTCGAGCACAGGCGACCGACCTGGCTGTGGCGTGTGTGAATGGGAGGGAGGGGTATTTTCATCTTTTCGCATGAAGTACAGTGCTGAAACTAACAGACTTTAGTAACAGATTGAACGGAAGGCCTTCCACCTAAGAAATTTTTGTTTCAAGGTCTTTCACCTAAATTTAGGAAAAAAAAAGCTCAATACCCAAACCAACATTTTTCCAGGGTCTTCTACCTAATTCTCCCAAAAAACAAAGTGAAATACAACATGGGTCCTTAAACATTTTTTCACTTCTCATCTATGTCTACAAACTTTTTTGGCTCATCTAACTTCAAAAAATTTGTCTACGTCCTAGTCGCCATAGAAACCAAGCCACATAGGACTCTACTACCTATGTGGCTGTTGATGTGATGCCATATGCTTTTTTTAATTTCATAAAATGGCTGAAACTTTGAAATTTTTTTATAAAATCATAGAAAAATCCTAAAAAATAAAATCCACTGAAAATTTATTAACTATTAAACAAGCATAAACCTAGGTAAAAAATAACTCAGTCATAGATGCTCCATTAAAGCTGAAATTTATATCATAGTTGAATCATACAACCAATAGCCTACCATAAAAATTTTATCATAGTTGGATTGAGGAGCTATAGTTACAAATGAAACACACAAACACATAGATCTGCGTAGATCTACAGCTACAACAAAAACTTTAAAGCAAAGCATATCATATTATATACCTGTTGTGTAGATCTACTCAAGTGGAGTCTAAAGGAAATGTTTTTTTACTTTTCACATTTTTTCTAAGATTTTAAGAGTTTTTCAAAGTTTCAGCTAGTTTATATGAAACTAAAATATAGCACATGGCACCACATTAGCAGCCATGTAGGCAGTAGAGTCCTATGTAGCCTGATTTGTGTGGTGGTTAGGACGTCGATAAAGTTCATAGACCTAGATGAGCGGGAAAAAACAGTTCATGAACCTAGGTGAGAAGTGAGAAAAGTTTAAGAATCCGCAACACATTTCACTCTAAAAAATAAGATAAATAATGTGATAACATTTTTTTGAAGCATATAGAAAATGTTAAGCCTGTAAGGCCCTATTTAGATGATAATAGTTAGTTGGCTAATAACTTATTTTTTGATTTGATTTAGACAGTGGAATAGTTGTTATCCAAAGGTCAAACAAACAATTACATAGTCTATTATCTATACCTGTTTGGATCCATAAAAGATAATTTCTAGTAAATAACTAATACCTATAAAGGGCGAGTTGTTCTTATAGCAAACAAGATTCACCTCTAGACATTTGCAAAGGGTTTGATCGAATGGACCCCAAACCAAAGAGGATGCATTAGGTTAGTATATGAAACCAACCCAAACCCTATAAATCTGCAGCTTTTCAGGTCCTATAAATTCTATTAACATAGCACAAAACGACCTTTTTTCTTGGATAATCTTATGATAATATATGGTGGAAACCATCGTGAGCTTCTTTGCATTGAGAAAGCCATCAAACACATGAAACATATATAGCAAGAGGAAAGGCAGCACTTGATGCAGTCATTTGTGATTACATCCACAACTTAAAAACCTGATTACTGGCTGAGAAAATGTTCACAGATCCATAGTTCGTTTATGCTCACCATAAAAACAGAACCATGACAGAATTTCTGAACCAAACCATATCATTCTGCGTACCAGTAGCATGAGTTGAAACATGATAAAATTCACCATCGGAATCCAAAACAAGATATATGAAATTGCCAGCATGGTGTTTTTGGTCAACATAAGTTCCTAAACTTGGTATAAATACAGCCAAGCACAGAGCTGCAGTCTTGCAGAGTAAACATCAGGGTATCCAGTATCTGAATGTGCTAAGAATAACATGCAGAATGCAACTGCAGGTGCTGCCCATATAGCCAGTTTGCTGGAATCATTTCATTATTTTCATAGCGCTTTTCATAGCGCGGCTCAGATGGCTATTTTCCCATTGCAAGCAGATGCATATGCATCGGCGAGGTTAGGAAGAACATCCTTATGAGGATGTACATACCTGGAGCAGAACACGTTATCACCAAGCGTGACCACCGTGTAGAAGCTCGGATCTTTTCGGATCAATCCTTCGTCCCGGAGAACCTTCATCACATAATGCCGGGGCACCAGCCGGCGTTCCAGACTGTACATCAGGATTGTGGGCCTGCCCTGAATGTACTTGGTATCGACGCCGACCACATTGGTCAGGAACTCGCAGGCGCGCTGAATCCTCTCCATGGAGAGCCTCAGCACCAACGGGTTCTTTTGCGCCATCCTGGCAACCTCGGCCTCTGAGCACCCGAGAATCTTGGCCATTATCTTGAGCTTAGAGGCCATGGTCTCCGGGCCGACGCTCGCCACGGCGGCCACAGCCTGCCTGAACAAAAGCGTGTTGCGGGGCACGCCCATCTCGTCGGCACGCACGAGGATGGCCCTGGTGCTGTCCGGGTTGCCGGTGAGCAGCCTCGGGTTGGCCACGCACATGTTGGCAATCTCCTTGACAGAAAGACCGTGCTCCTGGAGCAGCCGGATGTTGATCTTCACCACCTTGTCGAGGTCGGAGGTGACGATGTAGAAGTTACTCCTGAGGATGCGGAGGAACATGTCGGGCGAGCCGAGGAAGGGCACCCAGAAGCCGAGCTTCTCGTCGATGTTGAAGGTGCGGAACGAGTAGGGGCCACGCGGACGTAGCTGCGGATCTGCGCGGCGGAGAAGCCATAGCTGCGGAAGCGGTCCACGCGGACCCGCAGGGTGTCGTCGACGCTGCAGCTGAGGGTGCGCGGGTCTTTGGACACGAGCAACGCGATCTCGGTCTTGAGAGGCCCAGCGCCGGGCCGGTGAGGAAGGACAGCACGGCGTCGGCATTGGAGAACGATTTCCAGTGGGAGATGCACTTGGCGGCGTTCGCGGCTTGCTCCCGGGAGACCGCAGGTGGAGACGAGGTAGTCGTCGGCGGTGAAGTGGCCCGGAGAGGAGTAGGTCGCGGCGGCGGTGGAGAGGAGAGCGCGCTTGAGGGACAGCTGTATGAGGGAGGCGGAGCTGTGGAGGGGAAGGAGATGTTCTTGCAGGTGAAGGGAGAGCTGTTTTTGGAGGCGGAGCATGGCGGCGGCGGCGGCGGTAGTGGCAGGCTCCGACCTCTGAGGGCAAGTACATTGGTGTCGTCTCTTGAGCGGTCTCATGTGGTGCCACGTAATTTTAAGACGGCATAATGAGACAATATGTCTGAATGGTTATCTTTTAAGTTGTCTCATAGTAATTTATAATTCCATAATTTGTGCTAGAATAAAGGAAAGGTTTGTGAGGTGCATGGCAACAACTACTTGTCTGATGGTATAATAGCTGTCTCATAGTCCCAAGTTTTAGCTCATGTCGGTGGTTGTTTAGGTGAAACAACAACCTCTTCCTCTCTCTCCTCTCTCTTTCCTCCACGTCAGCAAAAATCCAACGTGGTACTGCGTCAGTGAAATGAGGCGTGAGACAGTATGAGACCGCTGATGTGTAACAATGTACTTGCCTTGCCCTGACACACCCTCTCCCTCAGCGACTCAAAACCTTCACCAACGCCACCGGAGATTTTTGTTGGGCTGAAAAACATTTGAGCCCACAAAGGGATGCAAGCAGACGCTCCTGCGGGCGGCCCGCACGAAACTGCAACACCCGCCAGCTAAACCTGCACATCAAGCAGAGCCTGCAAGCTCCTGTTTTGCTTACAGCGTTAACCTGCTGGGCTTTGCAGGCACAAGACCCGAAGAGTATATAGACAAAAAAAAAAAAAATTGACATAATCAAATGTAGCACAAGACCCGAAGAGTATAGACGATAATCAAAGTTGAATGTTGCCACAGTATATCACGGCAAAAATAATAGAAAAGATTGACACAAGAAGACTACAATTGACATACTCTGTTTTCAGCATTTCTAACTTTCTGCATGAGCACTTTTGCTATTCATGCCACCATGATCAGCTAAACAAATACTCCCTCCATGCTCAT
This sequence comes from Chrysopogon serrulatus, assembly GCA_015844335.1. NCBI lineage: Eukaryota > Viridiplantae > Streptophyta > Magnoliopsida > Poales > Poaceae > Chrysopogon > Chrysopogon serrulatus. Next base: position 50,455 of record JADLZL010007502.1, on the reverse strand, counting down.
AAAACTTACATTTTGAACAAGGACATGGTCTCTAAAATCTAACTTTATCCATTATTTTTTATTAAAATATATAAGAAAACTAAAAATAAAAATACTTTATAAAAGTAGATTTTAAGGTGAATCTATATAGATAAATTTTATATTTTTAAACTAAATATTTTAAAAGTTATTGATAATTTATATTCCCAATGTTTGACCTAAACCTTATCCAAAAACGCCAACTAATATGAGTATGAAGTACTCCCTCCGTCTCACAACTTATGGAATTCTCGGTTTTCAAGGCCAAAATAGCGAGAGGAGTGAAATTACGATTTTGCCCCTGCATACAGACATCCAATCATCTAGAGCGTTCGGCGTTCTCCATGGAGAGCCTCAGCACCAACGGGTTCTTTTGCGCCATCCTGGCAACCTCGGCCTCTGAGCACCCGAGAATCTTGGCCATTATCTTGAGCTTAGAGGCCATGGTCTCCGGGCCGACGCTCGCCACGGCGGCCACAGCCTGCCTGAACAAAAGCGTGTTGCGGGGCACGCCCATCTCGTCGGCACGCACGAGGATGGCCCTGGTGCTGTCCGGGTTGCCGGTGAGCAGCCTCGGGTTGGCCACGCACATGTTGGCAATCTCCTTGACAGAAAGACCGTGCTCCTGGAGCAGCCGGATGTTGATCTTCACCACCTTGTCGAGGTCGGAGGTGACGATGTAGAAGTTACTCCTGAGGATGCGGAGGAACATGTCGGGCGAGCCGAGGAAGGGCACCCAGAAGCCGAGCTTCTCGTCGATGTTGAAGGTGCGGAACGAGTAGGGGGCCACGCGGACGTAGCTGCGGATCTGCGCGGCGGAGAAGCCATAGCTGCGGAAGCGGTCCACGCGGACCCGCAGGGTGTCGTCGACGCTGCAGCTGAGGGTGCGCGGATCTTTGGACACGAGCAACGCGATCTCGGTCTTGGAGAGGCCCAGCGCCGGGCCGGTGAGGAAGGACAGCACGGCGTCGGCATTGGAGAACGATTTCCAGTGGGAGATGCACTTGGCGGCGTTCGCGGCTTGCTCCCGGGTGAGACCGCAGGTGGAGACGAGGTAGTCGTCGGCGGTGAAGTGGCCCGGAGAGGAGTAGGTCGCGGCGGCGGTGGAGAGGAGAGCGCGCTTGAGGGACAGCTGTATGAGGGAGGCGGAGCGGTGGAGGGGAAGGAGATGTTCTTGCAGGTGAAGGGAGAGCTGTTTTTGGAGGCGGAGCATGGCGGCGGCGGCGGCGGCGGCGGTAGTGCCAGGCTCCGACCTCTGACACACCCTCTCCCTCAGCAACTCAAAACCTTCACCAACGCCACCGGAGATTTTTGTTGGGCTGAAAAACATTTGAGCCCACAAAGGGATGCAAGCAGACGCTCCTGCGGGCGGCCCGCACGAAACTGCAACACCCGCCAGCTAAACCTGCACATCAAGCAGAGCCTGCAAGCCTCCTGTTTTGCTTACAGCGTTAACCTGCTGGGCTTTGCAGGCACAAGACCCGAAGAGTATATAGACAAAAAAAAAAATTGACATAATCAAATGTAGCACAAGACCCGAAGAGTTTAATCAAAGTTGAATGTTGCCACAGTATATCACGGCAAAAATAATAGAAAAGATTGGCACAAGAAGACTACAATTGACATACTCTGTTTTCAGCATTTCTAACTTTCTGCATGAGCACTTTTTTATTCATGCCACCATGATCCCCTAAACAAATACTCCCTCCATGCTCATAAAACTTACATTTTGAACAAGGACATGGTCTCTAAAATCTAACTTTATCCATTTTTTTTATTAAAATATATAAAAACTAAAAATAAAAAATACTTTATAAAAGTGATTTTAAGGTGAATCTATATAGATAAATTTTACATTTTTTTTCCAAACTAAATATTTTAAAAGTTATTGATAATTTATATTCCCAATGTTTGACCTAAACCTTATCTTTGCCAACTAATATGAGTATGAAGTAGTAAGTTTACGAAACACTATTCATGAAAGAGGAACGGGTATAAATGCAAACCAGAGATCAAAGGCTGCTTGGACAGGGAGTCTGCAAAATTAAAGGATGAAGGGGGCGGGGGAGCTAGGAGTGCTAAACCTTGAGACACAAGATGAAGCTAATCCTCAAACACTTAAATGAATTCTTCAACAAATAGCATATTCCCTGGGTCTCTCATTTGTGAATGTGACTATGACTCGAATTGACGCAAACAAAGAAGGGGACTTTCTGGTCATAGAGCATCCTAAACTTGTTGGACAAATTCAAAGGAATGGCAAAGGTTAATATAAACAATGGAAGATCCTGTTATTTATGGTTGGACCTCTAGGATTGTTGAGTGCCAATACAAACCTTTCCGGAGCTTTTCGTGTTTCCTGTTCGCTTCAGCTTATCGGCCATGGTAATTGTTTTTCTCTCTTACAAAATTAGCTGTTTTGACATATCAGCCAACTTATCGACTTATTAGCCAGCTTACAAAATTAGCCGAACAGTGACAAAAAGCGAAAGATTGTGTTGTGCTAATCTGCTTGATCTTTTCCATCCACCCCTCGCAACAAGCCTACTCTCAGCACACGTGCAATAAGCAGACAACACGATTCCACCATACATTGCATTTTCTATTGGCCCAGAAGAATCATAAACAGATGTGCAGCACAACACAATCCCGCGGCGTTCAAACTTAGTACTACAGCCATGAAAGTAATAGTTGCGGTTGCGGGCACGTTCCATTCCACCGTAAGTGGCAACAGCTAGCTTCGTCTTCCCAGTTTCGACTTTCGAATCACGCTACGTGCATCTACGATCGAACGGCGCCCGAAATCCAAAACCGCGGAGCTGATTATGCACGCACGCGTCATGCGCCTCTTAACTCCACGGCGCGGCGCGCCGCCGAGGCCACACACGCGCACGGCACACCTCCCTCACGCTGTCGACTTTACGCCCACAGGCTCCAGCCAGCCGGCAGGCTATATAAACCCGCTGCCACCACGAGCAAGACAGCCCAAGTGCGGGGAGCTCACACACCTCACAAACAACGCGCATACCTCGATCAAACACCTCGTTTCCGACCTCGACCGGCTCGTGGAATCCATGGCCGGGCGCAAGAAGCCGGCGTCGTCCTCGTCCTTGACGGCACTGCTGATCCGCCTCGTCCTCACCGTCGTCGCCCTTCTGTGCTGGGCGGCGCCGCGGTGCGCGGCGTTCAACCCGCGCATGCTGTTCCTGGTGAAGCCCGACCCGATCGTGCTACGTGACCACGGCGGCGCGCTGCTCACGGGGAACCTCACCGTCAACCTGCTCTTCTACGGGCGCTTCACCCCGCCGCAGCGCGCGATCGTCGTCGACTTCGTCCGCTCCCTCTCGGCCTCGGCCGCGCCTCCTCGCCCGGGGCCGGGTGCGCCGCCGTCCGTGGCGTCGTGGTGGCGCACCACCTCGCTGTACCGCGGCGGCGGCGCGCGGCTGCGGCTCGGCAGGCAGATCCTCGACGAGCGCATGTCGCTGGGCCGGGGCCCGCTCTCGCCGGGCAACGTCACGGTGCTGGCGCGCGCCGCGGGGCACCACCGGGGCGCCGTCACCGCGGGTGCTCACGGCCGCCGACGTCCCCGTGGCGTCCTTCTGCGCGTCGCGCTGCGGCGTCCACGGCCACGACCGCGGCGGCGCGCACGGCAGGGCGCGGTACGCGTACCTGTGGGCGGGGAACCCGGCGCGGCAGTGCCCCGGCCAGTGCGCGTGGCCGTTCCACCGGCCGGCGTACGGTCCCCGGACCCTGCCGCCGCTGGTGCCGCCCAACGGCGACGTCGGCGTCGACGGCATGGTCGTCAGCCTCGCCGCGCTCCTCGCCGGCACGGTCACCAACCCGTACGGGGACGGGTGCTACCAGGGCGACGACGCCGGCACCGGGCTGGAGGCTGCCACGGCGTGCGCCGGGATCTTCGGGAGCGGGTCATACCCCGGCTACCCCGGGAAGCTGCTCACAGACCCGGCCACCGGCGCGAGCTACAACGCCGTCGGGCTAGGCGGGAGGAAGTACCTGCTCCCGGCATTGTGGGACCCGACGACCTCGCAGTGCAAGACACTTGTCTAGACGTGGCTGGAGTGACACACCCGGGCGCGGCACAGGGAGAATGTCAAATGCAACGGACTGCAGCATGAAGGGAGGAAAAATAAATGTCTCATTTATTTCCTTCCTTATTCACTTGTTTTTTTTTTACATTTCCTTATTCACTTGTTGCCTGTACTGTACCTGTAGTTTGTCCTACGAGGAGAGATTGCATGATGTATTGTAGGTGCATTTGCATGTTATGTTTAAAATGTGTGGTCTTGAATGTCAAACTAAGGCTCTTTTGAGTTTCTTTAGTTCCTAGACTAAAGTTTAGTCCTATTTAGTCACTTTCAAATAACCAGAGAGGACTAAAAGCACTTTAATCATCTTTTTATTTATTTTTTAGAACTTTATTAGAAACTAAAAAGGACTAAAATAGGAGGACTAAAGTTTAGTCTTCGTGTTTCTAGAAATTGATCTATTTAATGACTAGAGTATATATAAGAGATTATGTGGTGCTTTGAGCTTGAGGGGACCTCCAATAGCTAGCTCTAATTAAGCTAGTATCACATGCCACACAGAGAAGAGATAGACTAACAATCTTTGAGTTAGCGGTAAGAGCAGAACTAAGCTCTTTACGTGTCCCAATACATAATAAGAGGCATAAATCCTCTATCCCTCTCTTGACACGAGAGAGAATATGTAAGGCAAAAATGAAAATCATCCAAGAGTCAGTAGGTGACTCTTACTAATAAAGGTGCCTTAGGAGAATCACAAAAAAAAAAACTTAATCCGTCTCTAATACTTTAAAAAATATAATAAAAGGACTATGGTTGCTCTAACAGATTACTTATCCTATCTCTAATACCTAAAACTTATAAATAATCATTTAAAATCCACCTTACGCTCTATCTGATGTAGGAGATCACCTCTCCGGCTCTCCCTATCCAATCTAAAAATGATTGGTAATCTATTAGAGGAGAAGAAAAATACTACACTATTAATAATAGATGATGATCGCTCATATAGACTTTTAAGAGATAGGGTATAGGGGTGCTTTAATATTTGGTTAAAAACATAAAAAACATACAAAATGCTCTAATCCTTGTACTTTTTTAGGATTCTAGAATCCTTATGCATATATACTATTTTTTTATTAAAGAAAGACGTGCACGCATGGTGTAAAAGGCTGAAGCTGTCAGCAGAAAAAACCCCAACAAATGCTTTTCGGCCCAAAGAGTTGGCAGTTTTCGGCCCAAATTCCCCACTCGGGCCATTCAAGCCAACCATTTCGGCAAGTCTGCAACGCCTCTCGAGACTCGAGCATACGCCATAGCTCGCCGAGACGCCGACCTAAACGCCCAGAATTCGCCTCTCCGATCCGGCACGACACCGCCGCCGCCGCCGCCGCCGCCGCCATGTCCAACCCCGGCTCGTCCCCCGCCTCCGGTCACCACGACCACGAGCACACCCCGCTCTGCCGCTCCTGCGGGCGCCCACCACGGCGCCGACCCCGGCCCCCTGGTCGGGGACCTCCGACTCCCCGCCGCCGGCGTACCGCCCCATCCGTCTCCCGGCCATCAACGCGCCCACCAACACAGCCGCCATCGTCCTCTCCCCGGTCCCGCAGCCGCTCCCCGTGCCTCCCGCCGCGCCGCCCCACGCTTTCCAGGTCCCCGCCAAGCGGATCACCTCACCGGACGACATCGCCCGCTTCCACGCCTCGGTCCACGGCCGCCACTTCCTCGGGTTCGTCGCCGCGCTCTCCGCCTCCATCCACGGCCGCAAGCTCTCGGACCCGCTACCGTCCCCACCATCCCCCGCCGTCGCTGCGCTTCTCGACGTCGTCTCGGCTCTCGCCGCGCTCGTCGCTTCCACCCCTCCCCTCCCGCACAGCTCCCGGTACGGCAACCCTGCTTTCCGCCTCTGGCACGAGAAGCTCACCGACTCCGCCAGCGAGCTGATCTCGCGGATCACGGCCACCGCGTCCTCCCCCGCGGACCTCGCGGGCGCCGAGGTCGAGCTCGCACCGTACCTCCTCGACTCCTTCGGCAACGCCACTCGCATCGACTACGGGACGGGGCACGAGACCAACTTCGCCGCCTTCCTCTACTGCCTCGCGAGGCTCGGCCTCATCACCGAGGGCGACTACCCGGCCGTCGTTCTGCGCGTCTTCGCAGCCTACCTAGATCTCATGCGCACGCTGCAGGACACGTACCAGCTGGAGCCTGCGGGCTCCCATGGTGTTTGGGGGCTCGACGATTACCATTTCCTGCCCTTCATATTTGGGTCTGCGCAGCTGATTGATCACAAGTACATGAAACCCAAGTCGATTCACAACCCAGATATCTTGGAGAATTTCTCCAAGGAGTACATGTATCTGGCGTGTGTTGCGTATGTGAAGAAGGTAAAGAAGGGGCCCTTTGTGGAGCATTCACCAATGTTGGATGATATCAGTGGAGTGGCCAATTGGAAGAAGGTTAACAGTGGGCTGCTCAAGATGTACAAGGCCGAGGTGCTTGAGAAAGTGCCAATCATGCAGCATTTCCTCTTTGGCTCACTAATCAAATGGTATGTGTCATTGCACTTATAATTTTTCTTGTGATGTGTTTTGGTGCCCATGTATTGGTCTTATTAGTTCCATGTCATAACAAGAGCTTCTAGTGCAGAGAATGGTTGCCTGGTGAATTATGCAGTGAGTAATTCATTTCGCTTCCCAGACTAAGATTGGCATATGAGTCATCAAATATTATTCACAATCACATGAAAAACAGAAATGAATGTCAATTTTATCCATTGGAAACTCTGGATACAGTAATTCTTGGAAAATTGTTATTATTATTATTATGCAAGCTGCTCTCTCTTTTTTTTTCTTTTTTTCTTTTTTTTTTTTGTCTTACATTGCATTATTGGCCTTTATGAAAATTTGGAGGTGGTCAATGTGTCTTGTATCCTGTTTTGCCTAGTAGGCTAACTCAGTAATCATTTGGCAGAGACATTGTCAATGAACGAATAATGTCGTCTCCGACGTCCCAAAATGATTGCTTTCACCTAGTTTGGCGAACTCTTGTCTTTCACATTTCAATAGCATTTCCTATCATTACTGTTGAGGCCCTATGTTGGAAAGATGTTCCAAAATTAATATGGTTAATAACCAATTGGGTGGTATTTCCAGTGTAAGAGAACCATTTCAGACCCAAGTAAGGTGATGTACAGAAAATTTGTAATCAAACAATCTTTGGATAAAATGCTTGAAGATAGTTGTGGATGAAAGCAGGAAAAGTATAGAATAAATAGAATTCATATGAACAAGTGCTATGATGAAGGCATTTTTTTTTTTAATGTTATGGTGCAAATTACTTAAGGCAATATGGCACTGAATTTTAGATAGTTTTCTTCAATCCTTGATGAGAGCCTAGATTGCCTAGCCATTAGGCCATCCTTCATTTTCGTTAAGGTCAACATGGACTTTTCAACATTTCCTGGTTATATTTTGGATATTGTTCAGTTCAAATGTTTGCATACTAAGGTTGACTCTCCCCAGTTCATTTGCCCAAATGCTCATATTTGAACCCTGTAGATTCAATGCAAATTGCTAGGAAATTTTTAGCATGTCATGTTCTTTTGATACCAATATGCTACATTTTTCCTTGGTATTATTTTTAAAAACGTCAATTGAAAATTTACTGTTATTGTTTTAAGAACATTGTTCGTTTCAGTGTTATATTCTTTTAGTTACTCAACGCACTCTTGGCTTTCTACTGTGTCTTGATCACTTGTATGAATTGGTTCTTTCTGTACCGTTGTATTTGGATCAGGGAATGGACTTGTGTACCATTAACCCATTGTCCCATTCCACATGGTTCATCTTTGTTTGGTTTCTGGTCCAAAATCCAGTTTGACACGTTTTGAGACTAGACTCTTTGCCTGGCTCTGTTATGTTTGCTTCATTCCCTACATTGCAGAAGAATCATAGGCACACTTTTGCTGCTTTGCCCATGACCAGCTAATCCTGAAGCGCAGTATCTATTATTGCAACAGAGCAACCAGCTATGGATTTATTTATGGCAGAAAAATAAAGAAAAAAAAAAATAGCTAGCCAAGAACATGATGCCATTTTCCCCTTGCATTTCAACTGCTTTAACTCGAGAACTCAAGAAGAACATTGTTTGGGATTTAGCTCAAATTATGAACTATATTCAGAAGGTGCAATAAATCAGTTTGTAACTGTTCCTTATTGCTTGGGTATAATTTCAGCCTGGTATATGTGTTATTTCACAATTGATACTCCCTGAATTCCAAATTATAAGAAGTTTTGACTTTTCTAAGTACGTTGCTTTTATTATGCATCTAGACATAGTGTATATCTCAGTTTTGGCTTTTACTATCCAAATTATTGCTTTTACTATGCAAAAGCTATGAATCTAAAAAAGCTACTATGCAAAAGCTATGTATCTAAAAAAGCCACCACGTATTATAGTTTGGAATGGAGGTAGTAGATATCTTGAGGCTGATGTGATTATTGAAAGTACTGACTGCCACTAAATGAATAAGAGTAACTGTCAGTTACAAACCATTGTGGTTTGCTGTTATCGACATTTTTGTTCATGAAGCCTGCTGATTAACATTCGCCTGTGGTGTATGTTTTTTTTTTCAGGGAGGACTAATAACATCTTAGGGAAGCTCACCATTGATCTGTGAGAACTGATGTATGATGTGAGGACTGGTTGTACAGTGGTGCTACTCAGAGTTGGCAGGAAAAAAACATATAGAGGGTCATTTTCCATCCACGGTGAATGAGAGTTCTGCATGTTTTGCATAGCATTCCATCACACTTATCTTCTGGCGTTTTAAGTTCTGGGAACTTATCAGTTCCTGCTCAGCTTGTGCGTTATTACTTGAGGATTTGCCTTGGCTCGTCGAGGGCAATGTAATGTTAGTTGAATAATATCTTGTATTGAGACTTTTTTAGTGTAGATGACCAGAGTGGCCTCTTGTTTTGCTCAATGGAAGCCTGAACTGTGCTCGCTATATTTGATTTGCCAGTGAACTGCGACTGTTAGTACGACGCTTTCTTGGAATGCTGTTGACCTGTTGTGTTGTGGCTATGATATTGCTGAGCTCCCAGTAACTGAGAAAGTGGCAGCGTCGGCTCGTCGGAATTTCTCCACAGCTATCCGTCAAGTCTGTGCTGACGTGTACGTCGATAATGCGCCACCTCACCAGGTAGATCTGACCTAATTCGACCTGATTATTGCATTTGGCTTAGGTTATATTTTTTTTACTTTAAGCTGATATATAGTTACGTAGAAAAACCTGATCAGATGCATTAGCGGGTCGAGTGGCCATAAGCAGGTCTATCAATGATTTTTTTTTTTTTTTTCTAACTTCATAAAAATGAAGTGTCCTATAAAATTCCTGTCATCTTCCATGAGTATCGAAAAAGCTCACCAAACACAAGAATAGCGTGGCCGCCTGCAAAATTGCTGCGTTTCCACGGACCCTTCACAATTTACCCCTCGCCATTTTTCTCGTCAAACCTCGAGACGAGCAACCCGCCAGCGCCATTGTCTACCTCGACTGCGGCAACCTTCTCCGGCTGCCTTCCCGCGCGACCTCAACACAACACAGGCAGGAATAGGATGCGATAGACCTGTTGATGTTGGTACTGAACAGCACGCGCCAACAATGAGCCTCGTCAATGCCTCGAAATCCGCCGCCGCGCTCTACTCCTCGCTGCTGCAGAGCTGCATCGGCGCCAACGCGTTCCGGCAAGGCAAGTCCGTGCACCAGCGGGCCATCATCGCGTCTTCCGACTCACCTCCGGACCTCCACCTCCACCTGAGCACCAAGCTCGTCATGTTCTACTCCCACTTCGGCGACGTCGCGGCCGCACGCGCGGTGTTCGACGGGATGCCGCACCGGAGCGTCGTGTCCTGGACGGCCATGGTCTCTGGGTACGCCAAGAACGGCCGGCCCCAGGAGGCGCTGGAGCTGTTCGCGTGCATGCTCCGGTCCGGCGCCAGGCCGAACCAGTTCACGTTTGGGAGCGCGGCCAGGGCGTGCGCGGGCGCCCGATGCGCCAGGAGCGGGGAGCAGGTGCACGCGTGCGCGGCTAAAGGGAGGTTCGCCGGCGACATGTTTGTGCAGAGCGCACTCATGGACATGCACCTGAGGTGCGGGTCGGTGCGGGATGCCAGGCGATTGTTTGCGGAGATGGAGAGGAAAGACTTGGTGTCCTGGAATGCCCTCATGAGGGGGTTTGTGGAGCGGGAGCATTGTAGTGATGCACTTGGATTGTTTTCTTCGATGCTGAGAGATGGTATGATCATGAATTCTTTTTGTCCCTTTGCTGTCTTTATGCAACTCAATCCACACTTACTCTTGTACCTTAGTGCATCATTACATCAATTTATATTATATCTAGCCAAAAAAGAAAGAAAGAAAGAAAGAAAGAAATGGCTATACATGAAATAAGTACATCTAAATTCATCTAAATAGACAGTAATCCTTGTATCCAAACAGAACATTGTTTCTCTCACATAATAGACTAAGTACAATCACTGATATTGCTGTACTGAATATTCTTGACTTGTATACATCAATCCTTTTCAGTGACTGCATGCCCATTTTATTTTTCTGAAGGCACCACAGCGCTGTGATTTTTTTTACACCAATTCAATATGATATATGCTCTTTTTTCATTGGGTTGCCAATCTCTCACATCAATCAATAACTTAACAGGGATGCTACCTGACCATTTCACATTTGGAAGTGCTCTAAAGGCATGTGGAGCAATCAGTGTGCTTTTCAATGTGGAGCTAATTCACACCTGCATCATCAAGCTTGGTTATTGGGACGAAAAGGTTGCTACTGCATCACTTATTGATTCTTATGCAAAATGTCGGAGCTTAAGCAGTGCGAGGGAGATATATGATTCCATGTGTGAACCAGACCTTGTGTCATCTACGGCATTGATCAGTGGGTACTCCATGGATAGGAACTACAGTGATGATGCAATGAAGCTCTTCTGTAAGATTTATCGAAAGGGTTCAAGAATTGATGGTATTTTGCTAAGCTCCATGCTTGGTATCTGTGCTAATGTAGCATCAATAAAATTCGGGACACAAATTCATGCTTATATGCACAAGAGGCAACCTATGGGTGATTTAGCATTGGACAATGCTCTTGTTGACATGTATGCAAAGTCAGGAGAATTTTTGGATTCCAGACGCGCTTTTGAAGAAATGCCCAGTCGAAATGTGATTTCGTGGACTTCACTTATTACTGCCTGTGCACAACATGGTTTTGGAGAAGATGCTGTGACCCTTTTTGCTAGGATGGAGGAGGATGGTGTGAAACCAAACGATGTGACATTCCTTTCTCTTCTATCAGCGTGCAGCCATTCTGGTATGATGAACAAAGGGATGGAATATTTCACTTCTATGATGAGCAAGTATGGTATTGATCCAAGAGCCAAGCATTACAGCTCTGCTATTGACCTTCTTGCTCGTGGTGGCCAGTTAGAAGATGCATGGATGCTTATTCAAAAGACGAATACTGAGTGCACGTCATCAATGTATGGTGCAATGCTTGGAGCTTGCAAGGTACATGGCAACATGCCTCTTGGAGAAACTGCAGCTAAGAATCTTTTCAGTATAGACCCTGAGAGTTCTGTAAACTATGCTGTGCTTGCAAACATGTATGCAGAATCATGTTTATGGGAGGATGCTCAGAGAACAAGAAAATTATTGATGGAGACATCCAAAGGAAAAGAAGTTGGTTTTAGTGTCATATGAAGATAGGTTATAGTGGATAGAGATACATCTGCAAAAAGTGAAAGGGGATGGCTATTTGCCTCTAAAAATGATCAAGATGAATCTGAAACTTTGATCTTCTTTTGACTATGTTCCAAGACCCCAGATGGACTTTAGATCCAACATACATGACAGCTGTTGAAACTCTGACCTTGTGAAGGCCTAGCCATTTCAATTAAAAAAGTAAGGAGCTTACAACTTATCAGCAGACACCATATTTGTCTATGGTAAGTGTATCATTTGCTTCATAGTACAACTGCTGTGTAGTTTGTTTGTTTTGTTTGAGGTTTAGGTTCCTTATGAATCCATAAATTGCAACTATTCCTACTGTAGTTACTGTTTGGTAACTATATTTTAGTTTTATAATTTGCATCTTTAATTCTTTAAATCTGTCATATGACCCATTTTGTCTTTAGTCATAGTTTGACAAAACATGATTATGCATTTGTGTGTTATTTTCTTAGTTCACTAAATTATCTGCATATATTTTGTCATCTCTAGGAAATTAAGAACATAGTAAGAAACATGCACAAAGCTAATACTTCTGTGACCAAGAGCCATCCATGATTTATACTCTTTTTTTATATATAAAAAATCACTGTAAAACTGGGATGTGGTTGCCAGTTTTTTTATTGATATTGTACAAACGAGACCTAGCATTTAAAAAGTTAAAAAGGAAAGGCATAAGCTAAAAACTAATTGCAGGTTATGCACTAGGGCTTCCCAAGATATTTCCTCCTACAATGCACCAAGCTCGTGCTTCTAACTTCATGTGGACAATGGTATTCGGCGGGCTGTGTCAGGCCTGGAAAATTCACAATGCACCAGGATCTCTATTTTACATGACAGATTCTTATGGAGTTATCTAGAAATGTAGTTTTAAACTGCGGAATGTGTAGCGGATGGAAATTCAAAGGTTGAAGGGATTTTGAATGACACATCTCCTGTGTTATGTTTAGGGCTCAGCTTACAAATGAGCAGGAAGTAACCTGACTCTGACTGCATGAACTGCTTCAGTGGTGTAAGAACTTTGTATGTTGCTTAACTAGTTGTGCAATGCAGGGACCGCATCGTTTCTGTTCTGCTGAATTGCTCACCATGATCATTGTCGGAAATGTAAAGCGGGCGAGGCATTGGCAAAGTTGACTGTGTCAATATAAATCATGCCCTGGATTGCTGTCGGATGCTGATGTATTGGTAAAGGTACCCATTTTGTCAATACTGGTACTGCTTGGGCTTGTACAGTAGTTTGTCCTCTTTTCCCCTGCTTGTACAGTGCTGGTCTGGTTCGCTCCTAAAAAGACGTTTGAGTACTACAGCTGTGTTTCGAACTTTCGATTGTCATGTTGAAATAGTCTGACCGGAGAACATTGTTGTTGGGTTGTTCTGGTTAGGCAGAAGAACGGTTCTTTCAATTGTCAGATCGTTTGTTCTTCTTTTCCTTATGCAACAGACCGGAGAACCTTGTTGGGCTGTCCTGGTTAGGCATTAGAACCGGGAGCCATCACGCGAATGGTGAAGGCAGATGTTGTAGCCTTGTGCTTCTCAAAAAAAAAAAAAATGTTGTAGCCTTCTGGACAATGTTTCTCTGGTATATCAGTTTTCAGTCTCAGACTGTTAAAAAAAATAAAAAACCAAGAAAAAAATCGCCGTTGCCGGGGATCGAACCCGGGTCGCCCGCGTGACAGGCGGGAATACTCACCACTATACTACAACGACTTGGTTGTTAAGCCGTTTTATTACTAATCTTCCTATAATGTTTTAGTTATAGAAATGATATGAATCTAACTGGGTGTCGATGAGGTTTGGACCTCCGATGCCATGCTATGGTCTCGGGCTCACCTTTCTTATGAGATACTCCTACTACTCACAAAGTTACAAGCAAGCGCAACACAAGTAGCCTGAGTGCCATGAACTGGTTCAGTGTTGTAAGGTCTTATAGATCTGTTACTGAACTAATCGGTACTTCGGTAGTGCTGGGACAGTGGGACTGCATCGTTGTTGTTGTAATTGCTCACCATGATCATCATCATCTGAATTGGAAGCTCTGAGGTATTGGCAGAGCTGACAATGTCAATATAATAAGGTGGGTGCCCTCTAGCGCTGTTCGGTGTTGATATACAACCCCGTTACCCCAGCTGATATAACAAGCACTAGCAGTCATAGGAATTAATCTAGTTTCTTGTTTTCTCCCTTGAAGCAAGAGAGGTTAAACTAGTTTGGGAAACCGCCGAACCGGCGGGAATCAGTCGGTTCAGATCGACAGTACTGTACAAATACCAGGTTGCCAACACTGAGAATGCCCTGCCAATTGAGTACTATGAAACGTTAAAAAACAAAAAAACGACGTATCGCCGTTGCCGGGGATCGAACCCGGGTCACCCGCGTGACAGGCGGGAATACTCACCACTATACTACAACGACCTTGTTGAGTCGGTACATTAATCAGATATCCTGATTCCTTCTCGATCCATACCAATTATCAAATGCGTTTATGCTTTATTATATGGACGACTCATGGGAGTTTCAGCTGCCAGGCACGGAGGCACCACCGTCGGTGAAGTGCCATGTCCCTTTCGTGCTTCCCATGTCATCCCAATTGCAGAATCATCGTTCTCTCAAGTGAAACACCGACGTACTTACTTACTTTATTAAATAAAAAAGAAAAGAAAGTCAAACACCGACGAAGTGTGACGACCGTGCGAGATGCGTAAAACAAGAGGCGTCATGGTCTGCATGACAACCACCACCGTCCGTCCACACTCACGGCTCGTTACGTCCATCCTCACCTAAAAACACAAATCTCCTGTGTAGCAATAATAAAGAGATCGACCGGAGCATCCAGAGGAAGAGCCGAAACTGGAGCAGATAGTCGAGGATTTCTCTCACGGAAACTGGGAGGAAAATAAAAGGCATTCAGTGCGTGCGAGGCAGAAATAACACTGGCAAAAGCAAATGGGTCAGTCCCTGATGAAGCTCTTCTTCGACAACTCCTGCCAGAAAGAAGTGAAGGTAGGGAGCGTGGCATGCCTGCCACTGCCATTGCTACGATTGAGTTCTCCCTCTATGGCTCTGGATTTCTTTTCCTTTTTTCAGTCTTTCAGTTGCTCTTGCATGCCCTGCTATTGTACGTAGGTCGTGATGCTTGGGCTGGACGCCGCCGGCAAGACGACGATCCTGCACCGGCTGCACGTCGGCGAAGTTCTGTCGACGGTACCCACAATCGGTATGCATGATGCATATATCACCTCATGAAGCTACACTGATCCTAGTAGATATATCATATATGGTGTGCGCGGTTCAGGTAGCATCGAGGTATTGCGTGACTTACATCTTTTTTTTTTTTTTTTCCTTCACCCTGCAGGTTTCAACGTGGAGAAAGTTGAGTACAAGAACGTGGCCTTCACGGTGTGGGACGTCGGAGGGCAGGACAAGCTGCGGCCGCTCTGGAGGCACTACTTGAGCAACTCGGACGCCTTGGTAAAGTTTCGGTCTCCTCTGATGGTCTGTAGCCATTCTCGTGGATGTGTCATCATGCTGAAGCTGTTGTTACCTGCTTTTGTGTGTGTGTGTCGCAGATCTACGTGGTCGATTCGACGGACAGGGACCGGATCGGGGTTGCGAGGGAGGAGTTCCAGGCCATCGTCAAGGACCCGCTCATGCTCAGCAGCCTTCTTCTCGTGCTCGCCAACAAGCAGGATATGGTAAGAATTATACTGACTGACTCGTGGATCCGAGCATCATCAAGCTAACCCAGGCAGAGAACATCTCTCATCTCATCTGTGCTCCTTTTTTCTTGGCGCAGAAAGGCGCGATGAGCCCCTCCGAAGTCGGGCAGCGCCTGGGCCTGTACGACCTCAGGAACAGGGCGTCGCGCGCCGTGGGGACCTGCGCGCTCACCGGCCAAGGTCTGCACGAGGGGCTCGGTTGGCTGGCGGCAACCCTCAAAGACACGCACACATGGGGAACCTCCGTCCGCTTCTAGTTCTAGGCCTTTTTTTTTTTTTTCTTTTTGCCGTTGTATCACCATTTTGTCGAATTGAATCTGTTGTTTGGCTTGAATATATGTGTTTTTAGATCGTTCGGCTTGAATACCTGTTCTTTAAGAATAGAACGGAAAAGAAAACATAAAGTATTTGGTTGCCCGTGAGATTGCAAGATTATTTGCAGGTGAGCTGAGTGGCTCAAATACTCAATGACGCCAGGTTGGGGGTTTTTCCACGTAACACTGGAACCAGATGTCCCACAATCACAACACGATGAAAATATTTAAATGTGATATATGGAAGCGAAGAAAAAATGCATCAGCTTATACAATCATATTCTAGGCCCAAATACATTCAAGCAACAAAGTGGCGCACCACAAGCAGCAGCATCACAACAGTACCTTCCGTGTAACTAATAAATCGTAATCGTTTTGCAAAACTAAAACAATACAGTACAAAGCTTAAGCATCGTCAATACGGAAACATGTCTGAGAACATCCCGAATAAGTAAGCTATGAAAAATACACAACACGGGAATAATGTCCAGCCTTGTCCATAATCTTTGATTATCGTCCATGTTCTGCCAACTTAATGGAAACCCGAGCTTCAAAAATATGGTCTTCGCGGGCGGCGGAACCTGGGGAATCTCCTGCATCAACAAAATCAAACAAGACAGTGATCAACATTACACCCTTCTTGTTTCAGGGAGTCAAATGCCGAGATAGCTGAGCAACAAGCAACAACTCACCCATAACCATAAGGACTATAACCATATGGCCTCATGTAGGGGTGGGCATGATAGGGATTGAAACCCCGACCACGGGGCTGCTTCATCCCAGGAACATTAGTCCTCTTAGGTGCCACCTGATGATGAGAAAACAAGGTAGCAATGTCAATATGCCACCGTCTGCAGAAAGAGTACAGGGATGGGTGCAAAATGGGATAAACTGTCCATCGTCTGCTCTTAGTAAAGGCAAGAAATACCAAGATTCACACCTTGAGTTGACGTCCATGCAACTCTGACTCGTTCAACTTAATAGCTTCCTGAACAGCTTCAACCTCAACAAATTCCACGTAAGCAAAACCTTTTGGCTGCCCAAACTTGTCAGTCAGGATTGTAACTCTGTTGACAGTTCCACAAGAATTGAAGTGCTGCTGCACTTCTTCTGGAGTGCACGCATAGTCAACCTGCAGTTGTGATTACACCAAAGGTTAGTGGACTTGTAATGATATGTATTTCAATAACCAAACAGCTGACAAAAAGACATATACATAGAATCTAAGTTATGCGGACAACTAATACATTTGAAACAACAAACAACTAATACATAACACATGCTTTAACTTATGCTTGCAGATATAACTACAGTTCTAAAGCTGCTCAATCGGGTTTGGTGACAGAAAGTTATGTTCCAACTAGTTTAATCAGCAGTCCCTCAAATTGCTTAATCGGCGCTCAAAGTCAAAGGTGGTACAAAGTTTACAATTTAATGAATCCACATTACCACTGCCCACTGCACAACAAAGCAAATTTGCACCAAAATTACCAGTTCAATTTAAGGGCATCAAAAGTTAATGTTCAACAACTTGAACTAAAGTAAACATCTACTTTACATCTTCCAGAATATATCTGAACTAAATCAATGAATGTAACATGCCAGAAACATTCACAAAATAAACTAAATTACAACCAGATTTTAGTTGCATTGTCAATATGTCCTATAAATATGATATACAATGACTAAAAGCAACAGTCCATTACCAGCACTAGACTCTAGTATATTTACCAATACAGATATTTATCTTCTCCAATACATGACATTTTTATGACATGGAAAGGAGTGTCAATAGTAGTCAGGGGAAAACTTCCCTAGAATACAATGGATCAAATTATTAATTTCACATTAAGGAATGTAATTGGTGTGGCTGCAATGACATCCATTCATCTATCGTAACACAGGCAGGTTATTGATATGATTTAACACTCTGCTATGTCTATACTTTATACTATGCCACGTAGTCAACATGCCAAGAAAGAGATATGGATTCTTTAGGGATTGTAAGGATTGGATTGGAGATTACTGAAAGATAACACAAGGCTAACTAATGGGTGATTTTTCTTTCTTTATCTAATGGACAGTTAGGTCCCAAAAAAAAATTGCTTCAGTGTGAAAGAGGATTAATAAAGTAGATAAATTGCAAAGATGCCAAGACTAAGATCACTAAACGGGGGGAACAACAACATAAGCATATAACTATCTCGATACACTCAGCAGAAATGAGGTCAAACTTACATGCCATTGCCAGTAAATGGCTAATGATATCACTCCGCATCCTGACGCATTCTCTGCTGGCTATCTTGGGGGATAATTCCTAGCCTATGACATCATTTTCTCTCTTTTTCTTTTTTTCTATACTTTTTTACTTTTTTCAAATCATTTTTCTTTTTTCTTTCTTTTTTTCAAAACTTCTTTCTTGGTTTTTTTTTCCTTCTTTTTTTTCTTTCCCCCACTAAATTAATACTAGACCTTGTGCTGAGACTGAACCAGATGCCAAAACTTTGATAGAAAGGCTTGATGACAGCAGACTAACCTGCGACCATTGCCATTGTTCAATCAACACAAAGGAGGAAAAATAGAAAAATAAATCATAAAAATACAATCATCTGTGCTGTGCACTTGTTTAATGAAATGATTTTTTTTAACAAAATGAACTACAAAATAATACAATCCTCATAGAAATTGGATTTCTAGTGGAGCACGGCCGATTAAACATACTATCTACTGAAAGGCAAAAAAATAAAAAATCAATATTACATTAAAACCGCCAAATACCATTATATAGCCATTGAACTGTACATAAGTCCTTTTAATTTACATAAAGAGAAGAGATAAAACTTACATTTCCAACGAATACCGACCGAGAATCCATCTCCTCTTTATTTTCAGATGTGGTTGCATTGGGATCTACACCTACAGAATATGATTGGTTGTGTTAGAGAACTAACAAGTGAACAATTACAGTCATATTACAGCAAGCAATAAATCCAAGGCTAAGAGCTAGCTGCCCATTTGGAGTGGGGGATTGGCACCCAAATCTATAGGATTTCCTATAATCCTAAAAAATCATCGACCAAGTGCCCCTTGTACTCTTTCAAAGATGACATGTATGGACAAACTACAGAGTTCAGCTAAAACAAAAAGGTTTATAAGTTGTTCAACAGAATAATAAGCCCAATAAGCAAAGAGGGGATACCAAACACAAACTAAGCTTTCCAGCCCCTAGGAGACAGGGTGGGGTGACAGTGACAACAGAGTGGGTTTCACACTCGGTGTAGTTGAACATGACGGGAACAGAGGATAGGGAACAGAGATATAGGGCTGTAGGCCATAATGACCCATACCACACAACTCTACCAAAACAAACTACTACCCCAACCTGTAATAGAATTACCTACACGATAGTGAATCAAAATCAAATGCTGTACTTACATAAACAGTTCAACGCAGCAACTAATCAGCGAAAGCAACTAGTCTAATCTAAACAACCAAATGGCTTCTACTGCAATCAGCAACGCTCAACTATATATTGATGAAAAGATGTTAAAACAAATTTCCCAACAACCCTACAATAGATAGACAGTTGTAGTATCAACAAATCAACATTACTTGAAATGCAGATCTAATAAGGGGAAAGCTGCGCCCACGGGAGGAGGAGGATTCCTAACCTTGCATCTCCTTGGCGACCTTGGCCTGCATCTCGCGGAGCGCGGCGGCCTCCTCCTCCATCTCCTTGAGGCGGCGCTTCATCTCGTCGAGCTCCTGCAGCTGCGCAAGCAAGGGGTCAGTACCGCCGCTAGGGTTTCGGCAACGAAGAAGCGGCTGCTGGAGGTGAAGGGGTGCCGAGCGGTACCTTGGTGGCGTCGTCGCCGGCGGACATGTCGACGTCCTCGCCGTCGACAGGGATCTCCTGCCCGTACACCTCGTGCTCCTCGTCCTCCATGGCCGCAGGACGCGCCGCGTGCTGCTAACCTCGGCTGCTAGACCAGAACCAGATGCGGTCGCGAATTCGCTTTTGGGAGGGGAGATTGATGGGGATTAGCCGATTAGGGAAAGAATTGGGGCCTGGCGGGCTTTTATATGCCTATACTAAGTGGAGGTAGCGTGTCGGACCAGGATGGGCTGGGTGCTGGATTGTAGTGGGCCTTTTTTGGCCCATCATGTTCTTCGGTCCATTTCTCGGTCTGTTTGGGCTCGTATTGAGCCCCGGAAATTTTGGCTGGTAATAACGGGGTTTATGTGATGGAAAATTAAAGCACAGCAAACGACGGTGCACGGTATGTGCACATAGCGAACCTAACTTTGTTCAAGAAAATTAAGTACAGCAAACTCGTAGTATACCTCCGTCGTGTCACCACACCAATTGCACTTGTTTTTAGATTTAGACTCATACTAGCAGATGTCCGTGCGCTGCTACAGGATCATTGCAATTTTCAATGCAAGTCTCAACAAGTAAGTAGAGCTAAACAATTGATATGGCATTCAAACGAAGAAAATATTATTCCAACAAGGGTAGCAATGGTCCTCCTGATTATTATATTTGTAGATGGTATAATATATGAGTACAATCACATACTCCCTCCGGTCCCTTTTATAAGGCGAACACGCAAAACAAGATTCAAACTTCACAATCTTTGACCAATAATTTGGTGGACTACTTTTAGATAATATAATACAAACTTAATATGGTCAAATTCATGATCAAATGTACTATCCAATGATTATAATTTTATAACCATAAAAATTATAATGTACAATAAATGAATGGTCAACTTGTGATTTTGGTGACCGTGTCATATTTGACTACGCCTTATAAAAGGGACCGGAGGGAGTACAACCAAATACACGTTCCAAGCTTTGCACATGTATTTGGCCTCAAGCATTTATCACCCAATGCGATTCCTAATAAGCTAATCGGACCTTTTCTTGTTGCTTCTCAAAATTTCAGACTCTCTTAATTGCATCAAAGGACATTGGTCTGCCTACACTTGCTATGCGAAGGAATCTAGCCTGCAATGAAAACAATTAATTAAAGCAGTGAATTTTAGGAATAGATTTGTTATAGTTACCAGGTGTATATCTACTCTATAGTTGAGATACCCGGAATAGAACATTACGTTTGCCATCAATTACAGTTTCTGAAAGGATAGTCCGCTAAGACAAACATGCAAACCTTGGTTAGCATGCAAATTGCCAGAGGTCTTCATAACACACAAATTATCAAAATTAAGTATGCTAAAAACCATCCCATTAATTAGATTGTTGGGATGTTGTGTTCTTTGGGTGCATAATTGATCCTTGTAGCCTAAAAGGACCAACTATTGTTGCTATTTCAATATCGCTATCTTATCCTACGATGCGAGAGGCAAATGACTATCCAAAGAAGGGCCGCACCATTAGCATTTCGATCCCCTTGTTTTGCGACAGGATGCCTACTAACTCCTAGGAGTTGATGAGAACCAAAATAGTCAAGTGCAGCTCATAAGTTCTGCCGAATCGGCACCGCCCGTGATTAGCCATCCCCATCCGAATCTGTCTTACCAAATTCATAATCTTCAAATCCAAAAGCATCCAGAGAACCTATTACTGCTCATATCCAAGCAGAGATTCACGGCAAATGTAACACCCCTCGGTGTTACGCGCTAAAACATTTGCTAAATCATCTCATAAGCATCGTGTTTTGGTGTTATTGCATGTGTGAAGGTGTATAGATGGTTGTTGTTAAGTTAAAAATGGCAATAAATTTGTTAAACAAAAGTAGCCTGTAGTGCTCTTTTGTATCACTTAAGGTTCAAGATCAATTTCTATTAAGCAAAAATAGTATATAACTTGTATGTGACATCTACATGAAGTTTGTAGTATAAAGTTTGTAGGAAATAAAGCAACTCACCTCACTGCAAAATAATTCCATTAACTAGATTTTCCAGCAGCTCAGAAATCCTATTTGAGTTAAGTTTCAGCTCAGGACTTAGCCTTTTCGTAAGTCTGGAAATCAGCTGACAAACCTATGTTGGCAAGCAATTCTTGCAAAATCTATCCAAGCAGTGGTGTCATGTTATAGCTTGGATTAGTAGCCCAAAGTACCATCTTTAGAATGGTTAGGTTGGTTTGGCCAGCTATCCAGCTCTTAGACATCGAAAACCATGCTCCAAAACCCCAAAACCTCATGGTGTTGGCCGGGCACGCTCCCGGCAGAGCTCTGCGATGTCTCGCATAAGCGCAAGTTGGCATGCACCACGCTTTCTTCTCGCTCAAGCATAGACTGAATAGAACACCTTGTCTAGTAGCCTTAAGTGCTCTCTTGAGCCTTGGACAAGTTGGTTGGGCCGTTCCGAGCTGCTTAGGTGCACGTGCATGTCACGTTCTTGGCTCGGTGTGGTGATCACCGCGTGCCCTCGTCGGCGGCCGTCCTAAGCTGAACGTCTCTACCCCACTTTTCTTTCGTCTAGCGCTATCAATAGTTGACGCGTCCCACCGCCACCTTTCGCCTCCGCACCAGCCGGCCCCTCGCCGTCGCCTTGCCATTTATGGCATTCCTCTCCTTCCTTGCTCGAAGGTGTGTGGTTCTGGAGCTCTATCGCCGCCCGCCAGAGCCGACCGTTCCCGCCAGGCCTTGTCCAATCCTTTCCGCGATGCTCTTGGCCGCCGCCATGACCGCCCGGGGGCCGCATCATTGAATTCGGTAGGGAAAGGTCGCCTCAAGCCGCTCCATCCGGTCCACCTCCGTCTTGAATCCCCCCCGAGCCACCGACCCCGCCCCGCTTTGAATTAAGGATGTCCATCCCAATTTGACGGCTCCCTATCTTTTCACCATAGAAGGCGCCATCAAATTCTTCTAATATAAAATCATGCAAATTTCCTCTTTAGCACGCGGATCCTCTAACCCAACCAAATTAACGGCCCGCCGCGACTGCATAGCTTATCGACTCTTTGCGAATAGTGTTAATAGTAGTCGCGCGAATACGGAAGTGCGGGGTTTACTTTACAAAGTCGCTAAGGCGCTGCTGGCTTCTCCCTGCTGGCCACTTTGTGCGCGTGGTCATATTTAGAATTAGTTTTCCAATTTAAGTTATAAAATTTGAACTTTAGAAAATCACATAAATTAGTAGAAAAATCCAAAAATGATGAAACCAATTTTGCTAGTTTCCTAAATTCATGCTCTATCCACCGGTGTAGTTTGTTTATGTCTCTCTTTTAGAGTTTCAGTGAGTATTTAATTACTCTAGTATGCTTGTCCGTAATAGATTAATTTAGAAAATGATTTATCATGGCAATAGATTAGTAGCTTAGCTCTACATTTGATGCAGTAGCTCATCATACAAACTTGTGTACTCTCTGTAGTTTTGGTAGCTCCTAATGGGTTAGTTTAGTAAGGTAGGTAAGACACCCTAGCTAGAATATATAATAAAATGACTAAAAAGAAGTTATAACTTAAGATTATCACAAACGATGCTTTATGAAGTATGATGCTTAGCCTATCATGTTAGCCATTAGAGCTAGTTGATAGCTTAGTCTATGTGTGTTAGTTTAAGAGTTGTTGTTGCCTTTGTTCATTGCATCATTATCGCACGCATGTAGCGAAACGAGTTCAACTTGTTGCTCGACGACGCCGAGTACGAGGAGGTGATCGAGGAGTAAGGAGTTTCCCGGACCGGGGCGTCCCAGAGTCTCGGGAGTTCCGGGAGCTGGTGGGTGACCGACTCTGTGACCCGCTTTGCCCAAGGCAAGCCCGGTGCATAACCTATATTTTATGAATTTATGAATATCTATATGTTATGCATTTACGTTACAGAATTGTTATGAAACCCACATGCATATATTTATCTATCCTATGAGTCTTACTAGTATGATAGGGTCGAGTAGTCGCTATGCTTAAGTTGTCGGTAGCGTGAGTAACTTGCCGTTACTCACAAGTAGGAGGATACTCTACTCACATGATAAAATGGTGGAAAAAGGAATATGTTGACCGGGCAGGGGATATGGTATGGTTTTTGGTGGTGTGTAGCAAGTTATGTCCTGCGGCCAACGGGGCTTAATTTGGTTACACGTTTTCCCTGTCTGCGTCGGTTAAGGACCGATCGTTGCTAAGGGTTGAAGGTTAAGTCACATCTCCTTATCCCGAACACATACTTGGGTATGGGCGCTTGGAAGGCTTGCTCTCTCTTGTCTTGGGTTCCGGCTTCATCCGGACCGGCCAGATGGGGGCGGGGATGGTGGAGGTCCTTGCACCGCCACTTACGGCGGGGTCGTGCTTTGGAGTCCAAGTTAGGACGGGGATCCGGAGCCCCGGGCAGGAGAAAGCAAGTTGTTCTCGTCTGTGTCTAGGATGCAAATGTGTTTTGGGGTACCCACCGGGCACATCGATTCGCGAAATCGTTCTTGAACGGTAACGACGAGAGCCTTATTCTGGCAAAGAGTAAGAAATGGAAGATGAAAGATGGATAGAAAGAGATCCCGATTGCTTACCACTTGCTTGAAAGTAGTACAGGTGCTAACATAGCATGGATAGCTAATCTACTAAAATACGGCTAATAATACGGAAATAAGGACTCATGCTTAGTAATGCTTTTTCTCGCAAATAAAACTAAACCAAAGAAACCTTAAAGCCTATGCATATCCTTGAGAGTCGGGATATATACTTCCCATTCGGGTAAGTCTTGCGAGTACATTGTGTACTCAGGGTTTATTTCCCGTGTTGCAGGTTCAGCTTGAGGAGTAGCACTTGTGTGGAGGATTCATCTGGTGGGCAATCCTTGTATCGCTTTTCGCTAGATGTTTATTTCCGTTCCGTTTTTTTATTTTCGCACTCACGAACTCTGGTATTGTAATGAATAAATCTGAGAACTCTTGTTGTATGAAATGGACTAAGTGATGTAAGTTCCGTACTCAATTGTATCCTGGTTAAATTTGTGGTTTATCGAGTTCTCCCGTTGGGTGTGCTCGACAGAATCGGTTAAATTATCATGCTCCCTGAGTACTTAGTGTCTAATGGAAGACAAGTACTCTTGAGAGCGCACTAATTTAGACGGTTCTGCCACAGCAAAGCACCAAGGGGCCTTTGGAACCTGGCATCGTAAGATACCCACCAGCATGGCATCAATAGAGCTAAATTGGCTGAATTGTACTAAGATGTCCAAGGATGAAGATAAGCAAAATAGAAGACGCACTCCTATTTCTGTAGTTGCCTCCCTCTTTTGTCCATTCACAGTTGGTGTGAGAACTTAGAAGAACTACCTCATCATCGGCTCATAAGATAAACACTAATCATTTAGCACCACACAGAGAAATGTGAATATAATATGTTGAACCATTTTATTTTATTCATTCAGTATCATCCATACATCAATAAGCATACATCAATAAGCATTGTAACCATATGCCTTCCGGTTCTATTTTCTCCACCTGCCAAAATTGAAGGCAATAGCCAGTACATGTGTAACTCGCAACTAGTCACAAACTGAGACCTGTGCAAATTATGTGAACACTTGACAAATATTGTTCATCCCTGAAGGAGCTGGATCTAAAAAAACTCAATCCAGCATCAGCAAATATCAGTGATATAAGATTTTACAGAATAGATGACATTTTGTGAGCCAAAGTCTGCATCCAACATCAGAGAGGTCTTCTTTTTCTATCATATATGTTTGATTTATCTTATCCACAATGTCATTGTTACTTTATTTTCTCAAACATGCATGAGCAAATCCTAGAGTGTCTATGGATAAGATAGAGGGAAAATGTGAGGTTAGAAAGAAGAATGATCTTGCAAGTTCAGACCTTCCAGTGATGTTTGAACATGTATTTTTCTGTGAACTTATATATGACCGTGCCACCCATATTAGTAGTAGTGTCAAAAAATCTGTGAATACACTCAGAAAATTTTGACATTTTTACATGTCATAAAATGTTGATGGTACAGTGAATGCTGAAAGTTGTAGCATTTACCTAAATGATGACGCTTCCATGAAAAATGACAAGGGCCTGGCCGCAATACAGTCAACTTGTATTTATACCAATGAACTGATCAATCACACAGCATATTCAATTTTCCCCGGTCTTGCTTCTCTATAGCAATCACAGCTTGGGCACAATAAGTATTGATTATTGACTGTGTTCAGAGATGGCTGTATTACCTTATTTGGCTAGGACTTGATGAGAACACAGTTATTAGGCATAAAAGTACCCCAGTTCTTGCTGAAAGGGCTAACTGCAGTATCCCCCTCCAAAAAGCAGTAACTTTTTTACTGATGACTATTAGTAATCACGGCTAAAGCCATTTGATTTTTTAGCAATGTCTAGTTAAACTGATTCAAATGTAACCATGCTGATTCATTAACTGTTACAAGCCACTTAGATAAAACAAAAATTTATGAATCTGACATAGGATAGATGATAGGGAATGTATTCTACTGCAAACTAACTTCCCATGAAAACTCATGCAAATCATGGCAAAAAAACTCGTCTAAATTCACAAAAAAATCACACATGTAGATAATATGATGATACACAACCTTGTAAAATATCTTGTCCAAACTCGACTTCATTTGTGAGATATAAAAATAACAAATTTCAAGCTAGAAAGTTGTCCAGATGATTTGTTAGAAATTTGTTATTTTTTATATCTCATAAACAAAGTCGAGTTTGGACAAGATATTTTATAAGGTTGTGTGTCATCATATCATCTACATGTATGATTTTTTTGTGAATTTAGATGACTTTTTTACCATGGTTTACACGAGTTTTCACGGGAAGTTAGTTTGCACTAGATACGTTCCCAAGAAGAATAGTTAATATTAGACACAATCTCTCTTAGAAACTACTTTAGAAACTATCCATTGGGATGGATGATTAGTCCGATTAGTCCTCGGTGATATAAGACGGAGGGAGAGGGGGCTGGGGGGCACATACCCCCTAACCTCCCCGATACTCCACTATACCCATATTAACTAAAAGAGTAAATTGCAACCGAAGTACAGTAACTATACTGGTGTGTGCAACTTACCCCAACATCTTATAATATGTTTAGTCCAAATGCAAGAACTTGTTATTCTGGTGCATAGATGGTTCAAAGACCCCCCTACCTCCATAGTGTACGCATCATGTTATCTGAGGCTAGAGAGAGCTAGCTCACGCATACGCTGAACTTGCTTGTGTTTCAACCTGTGTAAGCCATTTCAAGTCAGCCTGGCTTAGAAGCAAATTGAGTTACACCGTGAAGCCAGCCTGTATCAAATATTTCCTTCCAACATCCTGCTCATCACTTCCACTGATGCCACCACCACCAGGGACATGACCCCCCCCCCCCCCTCATTGCCGTCGGCGCCGCCTATTTCTTGTTGGGGATGGGCTCATCAGGGTGTCACCGGTGACCCACAGGAGCTCGTCTGAGCGCTGCTGGTGACCCGAACAAGCTCGTTGGGGGCACTGCCAGTGACTTGACATGGCATGAGCCATGAAGATCCACTCATCAGCATGCTCCCCACAGCCGGCAACCATGTAGGGTAGAACTTATTCGCCGCAGCACTGCCTCGTCCCGATGACTACTGCCCTACTTCGCATCGATCTAGACGTCGGTGCCGTCATGTCGTTAAGCAACTTGTGTACAGAGGGTCATGCTCCTCGTTTTGAGGACACCATGGGCTTCTCCGTTATGTCGTGCAGCATAAAAGTGGGCTTTTGAGTCCAAGCGAGCCGACCTAAGTCATAATGCCGAGCGAGCCGACTCATGCTGATGTTTAACTACCGAGCCGAGCTGACCTTCCCGAAGGCAATTTGGGTGTACATGCACCAAAGATACAAGCTGTCAGCGTCCACCAATGATACCTACGTACAGGTTGTGGCTTTTGGTTTGTATATGCACCAAAATGACAAGTTTCTGTGCTACAAAGCAAATTTAAAGATGTATGGGCAATTTGCATCCACCTATATAGTTATTGTATTTCTGGTGCAATTGACTCTAACTAAAATATATAGAATTAGTACTAATTGGTGATTATTTGTGATGATGCGTGGAGCACCGGATGGTTGTGATGATGTGCCTTCCCTGCTTTTATCACACGAACCTGCAAATCATCATATTTATTAAACCATGCACCAAATTAATAATTCGATCAAACCCTTGTGCGCCCTTAGAGCATCTCTAAGAGATTCGCTAAATCATTTTCTAAAGATTTGGATATTATTAAAAAAAATGTTTCTAAATCTCTCCAATTTAATAGCTCCTCATCCCACCTCATTCAATCTCTATTTTTAGATAGCCCACCTCACTAGCTATCTAGAATTCTAGTTTTACAGTCTATTGGAGTATTCTAATATTTTTTTTGTCAAATCTATTTTAAAGAGTAACTAAATTAGTAAATTTGGCTAGTTTGTTTTCTAATCTCTTAGACATGCTCTTAAAATTAAATCTACAAAAACAAAATAACAACACTATGGATGAATCTGACTGTATTTGTTATTAATGGATCACCTTCCGGATTGAACTTTGTTAATAATTACAATTTTCTTACAAAAAGGTGAACCCGTTCGACTAAACTTTAGACCACTTTAGTTCTTGCAATTTCGAAAGAAATCTAAAAATTATCTAAAGTTTAGACCACCTTATAAAAACTCTAGACCACAAGAATAAGCTCAAGTAATATACTGGTATCTCGCCAGAGGTGGCTTCGCTGACATGGACTTCTGGCGTTGCTTCTTTCTCGTTGGCGGCGGCGAGCGCGACCTCGAGCGCAGGGTGTTCGGTGCCTGCCGCCTTCTCGTGTTAGGCGTTTACGTCAGCAGGCGTGGGCTCTTCGAGAGGTTTTCACCCGCGGCTGCTGGTGCCGTCTTGGACGTGTCTGCGATTTCACCCATAGCTTTGGTGGTATTCTTTCTCGAAGCCATGATCGGAAAGGGCCGACCACGGTGGGCGCCAATGTTGATTTCGCCGTATGAAATGAAGGATTCGAGGGCTGGTTGGTTTTCGCCTCCCCCCCCCCGGATGCATCGGCAGGGGGTTTTATATAGGGAGCCGGACAGTCCGGAACATTCCTCTCGGACTCCCCTACTCTTGCATGTTCAGGGAATCTTTTGGTTCCACTTGAGTAAGGGCGGAAGGGTATTCCTGTCCAAGTTCAGTAGATGAGTTGGCGGTTCAACCACTCCCTCTTGTTTATGGGCCTTTGGCCTGTCTGCTAGCCCATCTAGAGCCCGTCAAATCGCGCAGGCGAAGGAGCCTTTATCATGGTGAATATACTTTCGCATGGCCCGCCCCGTGCTTGTTCGCTTGTCCTCATCGAAAGAGCTCACTCGCGATCTTTAGCCCCTTTTGGCGAGGAATATTTCGCCATAGCGAAATATCCCTCGCCCTTGACCATAACTCGCTTTGGTGGCGCCACTGCTCGATTTGCTACCCAAGGGGCCAAGTTTGGGGGCCTCCCCCCAACAGCCACTAGCAGAGAATCAGCCTGTTGCTTAATTCAAAAACCATTGAACCGCTCTGAAACTATTGAACCTATTACAGTGTATTAATATAATTTTACTAATAAATAACTAAAAACAAGTTTATGCACCGTCTGAGTTCCTATATCTAGGCTTTATTCAGATCGAAAGTTTTTTCAACCGGAACTCCTGTAGCACTTTCCTTTGTATTTGACAAATATTGTCCAATTATGGTCCAACTAGACTTAAAAGATTCGTCTCGTGATTTACAACTAAACTGTGTAATTAGTTTTTTTACTTATATTTAATGCTCCATATATACGGATACAAATTGATGTGATGGAGAAAAGTAGAAAAATTTACAACTTGCGTACGAACTAAACGAGGCCCTAGATAACTCGGAGGGATGGCCGAGTTTTCACTAGCAGCAAAGTGGAAGCGGTGCGGACGTGCGGTCCGGTGGCAATGGGTAAGCAATGTTTTAAGCTAGCAGCAACAGGCCATTAGGAGGATTAGGTCGGAGTGTCGCGTCACTAGAGCAGCTGCGCCTGTGCTTTTTCTTACGTGTGCCTTGTGCAACTGTGCGTGTGGCCAGGGACGCCGCAGCGGCTGCCGCCCATTCTGTCTCCCTGTTCTTGCGTGCATCTGAATTACGCGATACTAATTGTACTATTTGCCCGCCATGACATTCTCAGCCATCAACCATTGATTAATCTCAAATCAATTTGTCCATCTGCAGCACGCTGACTCGACATGGGTCCTACTAATGCTGTGTCCGTGCAGCCTATAAGAACACACATGGTTCGTTGTCGTTGACACCCAGCAACATTTCTCACCCAGTCACTCTAGCTCTAGCTAGCTAGCAGCAGCTCACACTTGACACTTGCCACGTCTCCGCCATCGATCGATCGAGACGAGATCGTAGCTGAGCAAGTCATTCATGGCAGGAGGCAAGCTGCAGGACAGGTCGCAGGACGAGGACGTGCGCGTGGGCGTGGACCGTTTCCCCGATGACCGTCTGCCCATCGGCACGGCGGCGGGCGACCTGGGCCGCGACTACACCGACCCCCCGCCGGCGCCGCTGTTCGAGGCGTCGGAGCTCTCGTCGTGGTCCTTCTACCGCGCCGGCATCGCCGAGTTCGTGGCCACGTTCCTCTTCCTCTACGTGACCGTCCTGACGGTGATGGGCGTGAGCAGGTCCCCCACCAAGTGCGGCACCGCGGGCATCCAGGGCATCGCGTGGGCGTTCGGCGGCATGATCTTCGCGCTCGTCTACTGCACCGCAGGCGTCTCCGGCGGGCACATCAACCCGGCCGTCACCTTCGGGCTCCTCCTCGCCCGGAAGCTGTCGCTGACGCGGGCGCTCTACTACGCCGTGATGCAGTGCCTGGGCGCCGTCTGCGGCGCCGGCGTCGTGAAGGGGCTCGTCGGGAGCGCGCTGTACGAGTCCGCCGGGCGGCGGCGCCAACGCCGTCGCGCCCGGGTACACCAAGGGCGACGGCCTCGGCGCCGAGATCGTCGGCACGTTCGTGCTCGTGTACACCGTCTTCTCCGCCACCGACGCCAAGCGCAGCGCCAGGGACTCCCACGTCCCCGTGCTGGCCCCGCTGCCCATCGGCTTCGCCGTCTTCCTGGTGCACCTCGCCACCATCCCCATCACAGGCACCGGCATCAACCCCGCCAGGAGCCTCGGCGCCGCCATCATCTACGACAGCCTGCACGGGTGGCACGGCCACGTAAGTTTGGACATCTACCTTTGACATGCATAGTGATGGTGCCTATATATAGATAGACTGATCAAAATTATCATCTTCTGACGACGATTCCAAATTTCCAATGGCAATGCTTGCATTTGGATGGTGACATGACAGTGGATCTTCTGGGGGGCCCGTTCACCGGAGCGGCGCTTGCGGCGGTGTACCACCAGGTCGTCATCAGGGCCATCCCCTTCAAGTCCAGCGATCACTACTAGTGTTTGTTGCTTGCCGGCATACACGGATTCTGGTGCCACATCGGCTGCTCAATGGACCGTCACCCCGATCGAATGTCGTATGATGTGTGTAACCAAACTTGCTCGAATGTTTGGTTAATTTTCGTTCTTACGTGTTTGCATCCACGGAATCTGTCATCAATGTACAAAATCAACTGTATGGTTGTGTCCAAATTGTAATAAAGCTAAATCAAAGGTCCAAAGCCCATCTATCTATCTATATTATGAACAATTCACCATCGGCCGTGGAGTATTTAGAATCGGGTTGGCCTTTGGTCCCATCTCCTTGCGTCAGAGAATTCAGAACGGAGGTTCTGCCCGCCAGCCCCACGGTTCAGGGACTCACTGGTTTCCACCCTCCATGCGCTGAACCAACTCAAAACCCACCAGAACTGCTGCTACGTCCCGTTTTACCAGGAGCACGAATCGCAAAGCAGGAGTCGGGCCAACCAGAACCGTGGATGGCGCCAGATGCGTCTTCTGGAACCTTCTGTTCTCTTGGCCATCCCCTCGCCCAAGAAAGCCCCCAGCATTTAAACCCCCACACACTTCCGTCGCTGTCAAGGCATTTCTCTCGCAGCGCACCGCTAGAGTCCAAAACCAAAACCCCAGTCGCAGAGAAGAGAGAGAGAGGGGTCCATCCATGGCTTCCGCCGTCGCTTCCAAGGTGGTGGTTCCGAAGCCCGTCCTCCTCATGGACATCCTCGCCTCGCCGTCCGCCTCCGGGAAGACCGTCGTCTCCGCCAGCCGCCTCTTCAACACCGGAGGCGCGCCGCTACGCAGCTCCGACGAAGGTCTCCACCGGCGAGGACGGCGTCAAGGGCTCCACTGGTGAGCACGGCGTCAAGGGCTCCACTGGCGAGCACGGCATCAAGGGCTCCACCGGCGAGAACGGCGCCAAGGGCTCCACCGGCGAGGACGCCGCCACCAACCGCCGCCGTGACTCCATCCCCAAGCTCTTCCCCGGAGGTACGTACCACCTCGCGTTGGCTGTTTTCCCTTCCCCTTGTTTCCTCGAACGTGGCCAGCGAGTAGCGAACTAGGGAGTGCCACTGATGATTTGGGGTTTTCTGCACTTCTGCAGACGACCTGCTCGACGAGGCTGCGATGCTGGACCTGATGCTGGCGCTGAAGGAGCACGGCGTCGCGGCGTCCATGACCGGCCTCTCCCCGCGCGGGTTTCGGGTCTCGAAGGAGGATGGCGACGCGGTGCAGCTGAAGTTGGCGATGCCGGGGTTGGGGAAGGAGCACGTGAAGATGCGGGCGGAGAAGGGCGTCCTGGTGATCAAGGGGGAGGGCGACAAGGACTCCGAGGGCGACGACGACAAGGGTCCGGCACAGTACACCTACCGCATCGGGCTCTCCTCCCAGGCTTTCAAGATGGACCAGATCAAGGCGGAGATGAAGAACGGCGTGCTCGCGGTGACCCTTCCCAAGATCAAGGACGAGGAGCGCAAGGACGTGTTCGAGATCAAGGTCGAGTAGGAGATGGGGATCGAGTAGGGGGTGGGGATCGAATGGGTCGTCCCAGGTCTCCTGGTTGCAGTCCATATCGTAGTTGCAGTGAGGTAGTCGTACTAGTAGTAGTAGTAGTTTCAGTTACTGGAGCAGTCGTCTCTGATGCAGAGGCTGCTGCTGGTGGTGTTGTCTCGTGCCTGATGTGAAGCAACCATGTTTACCTTTCTGTTCGTCTTGCAAAGTCTAGTTTCCTGGATGGCGATGATCACTGATGATCTAGTGATGAACTTCAAATGGTAATGGTAATGGCATCTGCAGTTAATGATCGACATCTATATGGGCTTCTTATGATCCTGTTCTTGTGTAGTATTACACTACTATATTTTGTCTTTGTGAAGTTTTGTTTATTGTTTGGCTAGATCCGAACTGGTGATCTTTGTGAGAGGTCATTTGCTCTAAAGCAACCCCGGCCTGCAGTTTCTTAGTTGGGTGATGATTGGTAATCTCGTTTCTCAACATGAGTACGTACTAGTAGTTATTAGTGATGATCGGGATGTATTTCTGGACTTCTGGTGTCTGTTCTTGTGCTCTTGTCAATTGTCTAAAAATGGAACGCAAACATGATCTATTGTATGTGTAGCATGGTACACTACTATGCATGCTGAGCTGTGCCCTGATGATCAGATTCACCACCATGCCTTACTCTGTATTCTGTACATGTCTTCGTTGCATCGATACAGTTTGGTTGCAGTTATTACTTTTCACTTTGCTACACGATAATGCATTTGGAGTTTGCAATTTTTTTGGGGGGAAACTGAAGCTATTTTCAGTTGTACACTGGAATTTCCAAGGGACGAAGTTTCCTAATATTTGGGTAGTTATTGGTCTCGAATTTTACCCAGCAATCGTGCATTCTTTGCATGCAGAAATCTGGGCTTTAGTTCTACTGATGCTAGAAATTATTGGTTTATTAGCTAGGTTGATTAACTCAAGTGGGTGTCCTATAAACTAGACCTGCTCCTACCTTTCACCCTGATGTTTGGCTGCTTGATGCATTGTTCAGTGTTTAGTCATGACCCATGAGTTTTCTTACTGTAAGAAATTCATATTTGGTCACTCTGGCTAAAATGATCAGTTATACTCTTCTGGTTCAGCTGCTCCTGTGGTATTGAATGGTAAGACCTGCTGAAGTTTGTGCTAAAATATTTCATAGATTTAAATAATAGATGATTCTTATTAGAATGGTTCCTGCAAAGATGAACAAAGAAGTAGCAGATTTTAGATTCAGCTAATGTAATGTGTGTGTAATCTACAGTTATTTTCTATGTTATGACAACTCACTTCTTAATGAAATACGCGTGAAGTCATGTTCTAGAAAAAAATGTTATGACACTCACATATTTTCCATTGAATAATCACACTCTTCCCTTCTATAGGTCCTGCCTCATTCACATTTTACCTGCATCTGCAATGCTCTCTGTTCCATAATATGGTTTCATCAAATTGCCAATGACTTCAACATCTAATAATAATAGTTAGGGCCCTATTTTATCCCAGGTTGCCTAATACTGGAGTCTAGGCTAACTTGGGAGCATTTTTTAATGTTAAACTAATGTCATTTCGATTCAATGAATTCAGGTGCTTAGGAAGTATCAACATAGCAAAACTGTTGTGTGCCAGTAGATCACTCAAATGTTTGCTTTTTGTAGTTTCTCATTAATTCCACCCTATTATCCATTCCTAATTTTACTTTGAATATTTTCTGCATAACCTAATTCTTCTATGCCAGAACGAAACATCCATAATTGTAAAGTTGCTATTGGGTTTTCTTTTTTTTTTAAAAAAGGGTTATCTTGCCTCTCGAACACTGCAATCCTAAATCTTTGCAGCTGTCCTTACTATGTCATTTCAAGGATTTGAAGCTAAATACCAAACAGAAGATGTTTTCCTTTCATTGGTTACTGCATCAGGAAAGCTCCATCTGCTTCAAAAGGCCTCCTTCTGTTGCAACCTATCTCTATACTTCTAGAGTTGCTGGTGAATCTCAAACTATGAACCTAATAACTACAGGTCTACAGCCTTCTTCAGATTGATATTTTTAGTTGCCCTATAGAACTTTAATTTGATTTTATGGATTCTTTTAAGAGTTATTATTATTGTACTTTATATTTTTATTTGTATTGCACAAAATTCTAGATGCTCATACCCAAAGTGGACTGTAGTTCCAAATGATTTCTCTCAGAGCTGCCATCCATATGTATACAACGTCAGTATATTCGGTTTATCTGGTATACTAGTTCTCATGTTAGCTTCCTCAAATAAAACGCATTCCCAGTTTTTTCTTTAGGCTTATATGCTACTTTTCCAGCTATATTTGGATATGCCAGTTCTTTTTTAGATGCATGCAAATAATGTCCATATTTTGATGCTTTAAAAAAACAGAGTTCCACAAGTCAGTTGCAATTGGACATTACTAAATTTGGATCTGATAAATAAATTGTGCAGTACACGATGTCTGCTAATTTTCAGAGTCGTCTGCTTCCCTCTGCAATGTGTCTTTTATATTTCAGTGGTGCTTCACTCTTACCATCATGTATTCATACATAAAGATATTCATATACAATTATATATTTACAGCCTGACACTTTATTCAGAGTACATCATGAGCAGGTTTGATGCTCTTGCAATCTTGCATACTCATATAGTACTCTCTCAGGCGTAAGGTGCATTACGTGGCTTTCACCTTTCCATCCTTTATTTCTATTTTCCTTTCTTCTGAAACTGATGTTGTGTTTAGCTTTTGAATTATTCCAACACCTACCATTTCATTCAACAAATTGCTTTCACCGTAGGTTGTTGCTGCAAGATAGCAAAATGCGTGTGTTCCACTGAATTTTGAGGGCAGTTCCTTCATGTCGTAGCAGACTTGCAATTATGGGGATTTATATACATACTTTCCAAACCAGTAATGGTGTTAATCCAGCGTTACTTCAACACATAAGGTTTCTCTTTTTAAATGGCAGGTTTACAACTTGATTTACTAATCTATGGAGGGGGGCAGATATCAATGCAAAGCAAAAACCCAAAGCAGCATGGCCAATGGTTTGTAGATCAAAAGAAGGCCTAGGGGTGATCAACATCAAATCTCAAAACGAAGCACTTTTAAAGTTTTAATCAAGCACCTTCACAAGTTTTTTAACAGAGAGGACATACCTTGGGTTTCTCTTGTATGGGAAAAAATATTATGATTCAGGGAAGCTGCCTGGAAACACCAAAAAGGGTTCCATTTGGTGGAGGGACATTGTGAAACTTCTTGACAAGTTTAGAGGAATGGCAAGAGTTGTAGTCAGAAATGGAAAATCTTGCCAATTTTGGGGGGACCTCTGGGATAATGATTTTCTTAAACATAAATTCCCAGAGCTCTTCTCCTTTGCTAAGAAGGAAGACCTACTGTTTGCAGATGGAAAAAAACCAAATCCCAATCCACAACCTTTTTCACCTTCCCCTCTCTCAACAGGCTCATGGACAAATGGTTCAGCTGCAATTGATTCTGGATGGAACACAGTTAATTGACTCGCCTGACAGATGGGTGTACATTTGGAATTCAGCCAATTTTTCAGTAAAAAGGGCTATCAACACCTGAGTGGCCATCTTATACTTCATCCAGCTTATAAATGGTTGTGGCGCTGCTCTTGTCAAAGCAAACACAAAGTCTTCTTCTGGTTACTCTTAAAGGACAGGATAAGCACTAGGAATTGTTGAAAATAAAGAATATGACACTTCAAGACTACATCTGCATTTTATGTGATGGCACCTTTGAGGAATCTGATATAAATAGCAGCCATCTTAAACATTTTGTTTGCAGAGTTATCTGGACTTCAATTAAAAAGGTTATTCTTATGAAATGATGTCTCCGAAGGGAAATGAGAGGAGCTTTCCTGGCAGCTACGTCCAAGAGCTTAATGATTGAGAGCCACTTCTTTTGTGGAGCTGCCATTGTGGCCTCCACTTCTACTAAGTTAACAGCATTATGGTTCTCACCATAATAGCTTAACAAAATATATGTAACTTGATGGATGCTGGGGCTTGCGGTTGGCATACTGCTCATCCAATCCGAATCACTTTCATTTGCAAGCTTGTACTAAATGAACCGCAAGAAAAAGTGTAGCCCTTCTTCCTCATGGTCACCATAATAACTGAAAGTTAAACAATCGAAGCATCAGACTGTGTAAAAAAGTGGTACCCGCTCCATTTAAACATGTATGTTGCCGATGACTTTTGATTCTAAGTTTGACCATTCATCTTATTCAAAGAATTTATAAAATTACCATTTATTTTGATGTGACTTATTTTATATTAATGAAGGTACTTTAAGCATAACTCATATTTGTGTATGTTTGATAAAAATTTTGAATAAGATAAATGGTCAAATTTTGTATAAAAAGTCAGCGATGTTCTGCAGGTTCTGCAGGTCCACGAGCCATGATGTTTCTAAAAAAAATGCAGAGGCACGAACGATGGAACCGCTATGCAAAGCGCATCAGTTTAGGGTGGCTGACACTAAAAAAACAGCTTTAATCAAGGCCCCATTCGTTTCACAGGGAATGACCATCAGGAAGCATTCCTGGCCGGAATCCTTATTTAATTTGTATACGTTACTCTGAGCGGCTGAGCCGGATTGCTTCCTGCCATTGTTACGCCATAAGCCCATAACCGAAGCCCAGAGTGGCTGCCCTGAGAGGCAGAGTGGCTGCCCGGAGAGGCAAACAGCGGCTGTGGGACATGCGAAATAGAAGGTGGATGGATAGGATAGGAAAGACTTAATTGACATTGATAATAGTAATCTGCAAGAAATTTCCTTACATGTTCTTCACTGAACCTCAATTGCACAAGCATGAATCTGTTGACCACTAGTGGCATCATGGCCAAGAAACACATCATCATGCTGCGATTGTAGCCTTTGCATTTGGGCACTGCCAAACGGGGGATAATATTCATTCATCCAGTAAAATAACATAAACATTTGGAATCCAACAGAGTATCTGGTGGATGCAAACACATCATATGCAAGGTATTTGAAAGACCAATCGAACTTACATCATTGTACAGATATCTCACACTATCTGGTTCATAATGTTCGATAGGAAATGCATGCATGTCACTAGCGGATAGAGTAGAATAACTGAGAAGAAATCAGAGCAGGACGTAATCAGAAGTTGGACTTGACAATGGATTTTCATCCTCTGAAATATGATCATCACTCCCCCAAAACCAAAGAAAAATTCCTCATCATCTCCAGAATCACCACTGCCATCCATGACCAATTAATCACACAGCTCTGCAACAAGAAGATTGCTGGATGATAATGAGCTGAAACATATAGGAATCACAGCAGGCTAATAGCCGAGAAGGTATAGCTCTACATGCAAAATAACACTCCAAAAAAAATTAAGAAATACATCAGATGCTCAATATCATCTGGAGAAAGAATCAGTGATATAATCATTTGGAGTGAACATCATATGCTCAATAAGAAACATGGCATTTACAAGTTTCCTGATCAAAATGTGACAACCTGTTTCACATCTACCAACTTGTAGATAAGCTCATGAAAGCACTCTCAGTTACAGTGACATAGATATATTCCTAATCAGCACAAAGATGCATATAACAATTGTAAATATAGAGTCATAATGGGTGGGTCCTATATTTCCAGACAACTAGTGAAACCCAGGCTCCGGAACTGGTTTGGATGTTTTCTTCTTCAATTTCTTCTCCAGGCACTCTTTCTCATTGACAGAAACTATCAGGTTGGCCTCAACATTCATTAGCATAAGCTCTCCCAGCTCACCAATCAAATCATCAAGGGTTTTCATATTGATCGGCTCACAGCTTCTAGGTCTTGACACACACACATCATCAAACCATTTTGGAAGCGGAGTGTGCATGGGAGGCAAGTCTTCTTTCCACATACGCTGCACCTCCACAGATGCATGATCCCAATCATGAATCAACTTCCACGATGCAGGATCAAGGGTACTTGATTCCTTGCCATCGTACGCCCTTTGCAACATCATGAGATAGATGGAGCGGAATCGAAAGGTTTCACAAAACATCACAATTGCTTTTAAGAGGGCGGCTTTGACTCTCGACTTGTCTTCTTCATGCAGCAACTTCCCTTTCTTTGTACGCTCACAATCTTCAAATGTTGAGAGAACCTCAAACATATGCCGCATCACCGAAGCTCCCCCCGGCGTGGCATAACTACTGCAGTGAGAATTAAGAACAAAGTTTATGAGGAACAAAAATAAGAATAGATAAGACAGAATTAGCTATATTGCTACTACAATGTAACAAATATTGAGAAAATAGTGTATAAAACGTACCCATCCTTGTGGGAAGAATCAAATCCCAAACTCACAGAATGTTTTCCAATCTCAGGGGGGAGATCCTTTTCCTTTACATCAGAGTACCGGTACCAAGTCTTGCCAGACCAATTACCATCTTCCTTCAAGCGTTGTCAGCGGAAAGCCACCAAGTAGGCATTGCAATCCATTATCAATAGATCTACTGAGTAACCAGGCTTGTCTTCGTCAATTAACTTGATGATGTGACAACTAGACCTTCCAGTCATAGGGTTGGGCTTATAGGGACCTGATAGCGACCTATGAGCACAGAAGCGATTTTTTTGCCCTTCTCCAGCGTCTACGCATAAGCTTGCGAAAAGCTCCTACAGTTATTCAATGACTGGTATGCCCATCGGACCCTGAATATTTAAAAAAGTGAAATGTATTAGAACCTAAATTTTTCTTATTTGAGCACATCTACAGCCACTTAAAGAAACACCTCAAATACAACAACAACAACAACAAAGCCTTTTGTCCTAAGCAAGTTGGGGTAGGATAGAGGTGAAACCCAAAAGAGACACGAAGTAGAGAAACACATAAAGGGCACAAGACAGATAGAGTTAGGGTCACAGCTCAGATACGTTGATTGCTAGTTTCCAAGCGGTCCTATCCATAGCCAAATCCTTGAAGATATTCCACTCCTTAAGGTCTCTCTTAACCGACTCATTCCCAAGTCAGTTTAGGTCAACCTCTACTGCTCTTTACATTATCAATCCGCTTTAGAACCCCGCTACGCACCGGTGCCTCAGGAGGTCTCCGTTGGACATGTCCATGCCATCTCAACTGATGTTGAATCAATTTCTCCTCAATTGGTGCCACCTTAACCCTATCCCGAATATCGTCATTTCGGACTCTATCCCTTCTTGTGTGCCCACAAAACCAACGCAACATACGCATCTCTGCTACACTCAAATGCTGGACATGTCGCCTTTTTGTAGGCCAACATTCAGCACCGTATAACATCGCCGGGCGAATCGCCGTCCTATAAAACTTACCTTTTAGCTTCTGAGGTACCCTTTTATCACAAAGGACGCCAGAAGTTTAACGCCATTTCAACCAACCGACTGAAATTCTATGCCTAACATCTTCATAGATGTCGCCATCCTTTTGTAGTATCGATCCTAAATACCGAAAGGTACCCTTCTTGGCCACTACTTGCCCATCTATACTAACGTCTCCCTCCTCATGCCTAGTCGCGCTGAAATCGCACCTCATGTACTCGGTCTTGGTCCTACTAAGTCTAAATCCTTTCGACTCTAATGTGTGTCTCTATAGTTCTAGCTTCCTATTAACCCCCGTCCTACTCTCGTCAACTAGTACCACATCATTAGCAAAGAGCATACACCAAGGGATGTCATCTTGTATGTCCCTTGTGACCTCATCCATTACCAAAGCAAATAAATAAGGGCTCAATGCTGACCCTTGATGTAGCCCTATTTTAATTGGAAAATCACTGGTGTCGCCATCACATGTTCGGACAAACGTCACCGCATCCCTGTACATATCCTTAATGAGGGTAATGTACTTAGTTGGGACTTTGTGCTTTTCCAAGACCCACCACATGACATTTCTCGGTACTTTATCATATGCTTTCTCGAGTCAATGAAGACCATGTACAAGTCCTTCTTCTGCTCCCTATGTCTCTCCATCAATTGTCGTATCAAGAAAATCACCTCCATGGTCGACCTACCAGGCATGAACCCAAACTGGTTTTGGGTCACACTTGTCACTCCTCTTAGGCGACGCTCGATAACCCTCTCCCAGAGTTTCATCGTATGGCTCATCAACTTAATTCCACGGTAGTTAGTACAGCTTTAAACATCTCCCTTGTTCATAAATATCGGTATTAAAAATACTTCTCTTCCATTCTTCAGGCATCTTGTTTGACCGAAAGATGTGGTTAAAAAGCTTAGTTAACCACACAATCGCTCTAGCACCCAGACATCTCCACACCTCAATGGGGATACCATCAGGGCCCATCGCTTTACCTCCCTTCATCCTCTTCAAAGCCTCCCCGATCTCTGCCTCCTGAATTCTCCTCACAAAGCGCCTGTTGGTATTATCAAATGAGTCGTCCAACTCAAGGGTAGGACCCTCACTCTCCCCATTAAACAACTTGTCGAAATACTCTCTCCATCTTTTCCTTGATGTCTACATCCTTCACCAGAAGTCGATCTGTCCCATCCTTGATGCATTTGATTTGGTTGATGTCCCTCGTCTTCCTCTCACGGATCCTAGCCATCCTATAAATGTCCTTCACCCCTTCCTTCGTGCCTAGCCGCTGATAAAGGTCATCATACGCCTGACCTTTTGCTACACTCACAGCTCGCTTTGCAACCCTCTTCGTTATTTTATAGCTCTCGATGTTGGCTGCACTCTTGTCACAGTGGAGTTGCTTGAAACACTCCTTCTTCTCCCTAATGGCCCTTTGCACCTCGCCATTCCACCACCAGGTGTCCTTCACTTCCCGTTTGCCTCCCCTACTCACTCCCAGCACTTTCGAGGCCACATTCCGAACACATGTTGCCATCTTTAGCCACATGTCGTCTGCATCTTCCCCTTCTTCCCAAGGCCCCTCGCCTAGCATCCTCTCCTTAAACGTTTGCGCTGCTTCCCCTCTAAGCTTCCACCACTTCATCCTCGCAACCTTGTCCCATTTGTCCCGATGGACACGTACCTGAAAGCGAAAGTCCGCCACCACAAGCTTGTGTTGGGGGACAACACACTCCCCAGGTATCACCTTACAATCTAAGCAAGCAGTCTATCCTCCCTCCTTGCAAGGATAAAGTCGATCTGGCTCGAGTGTTGTCCACTAAGAAAGGTCACAAGATGGGACTGCCTCTTCATAAAGAGGGTGTTCGCTATCAACAAATCGTAGGCCAACGTGAAGTTCAGAACATCCTCCCCCTATAGATTCCTACTGCCATACCCGAACCCCCCATGCACCCGTTCAAAACCTACATTAGTCGCACCCACATGGCCATTGAGGTTTCCACCTATGAAGAGTTTCTCGCTGGTAGGCACGATACTAACCATGCTATCTAAATCTTCCCAAAACTGCCTCTTGGTGCTCTCACTAAGCCCTACATGAGAGGCATAGGCACTGATCACGTTCAGAGCCGAATCTCCAACTACCAACCGAACTAGGATAATCCGGTCCCCTTGCCTCATAACATCAACCACTCCGTCCTTAAGGCTCCTATCGATCAAGATGCCTACCCCATTCCTACCCGATGTTGTCCCCGTGTACCAAAGTTTGAAGCCAGTACCCTCCACTTCCTTGCCTTTTGCCCCTTCCATTTGGTCTCCTGAATGCATAGAATATTTACACGCCTCCTAATTGCTGCATCGGCTAGCTCTCTTAACTTACCAGTTAGGACCTTACGTTCCAGCTACCTAGACGAATCCTAGTTGGCTCGGCTAGCTTCCTTACCCTTCGCACCCGTCGAGGGAAGTGCGAAGACCCTTGCTTATTTTTCACTACACCCGGGCGAAGATGTAGCGCGCCACTAAGGTTGCGACGACCCGACCCTTGCTCATTTTTCATCGTACCCGGATCACGATACGATGCGCCACTAAGGGGATGAAACACCTCAAATACACACAAAAAAACTAAGATTTTCTGTTTGCGGGACTTACTTTGAAGCCTCTTTGTTCTGGCGCAAATATTTTGCGTTTTCGTGCCCTTTGCAGCCATTCTTGCGGATTTCATTTTGCTATCTGCGTGGTAGGAAAAGAATTAGATTATTTTACCCTATTATATTATTAAAGGAGGAAATTTCAGTATTCGATTGGTAATTTTAAATTAGCATTCATACAAAATATATATGTTCTTCCTCCTGGTAAGCAGACATGGCAAAAATAAACGTTTTTACCATAATTAAGCACACCCTTAACTACAATGAAGCACATTCTTTAAGCAAAATTCACACCAGATCCATCACTGCCAACCCCTACAGCACTACCATGCTTAACTCAGTGTGATGACCTTGCCCCGACCTTACCACTGGTTCTCTTCTCTGCTACCCCGCTAAGCCTTCCCAGTTCCCACCTCTGGTGAAAAATCCCACCACAACCTAAACCCTGGAATCTTCACCAGAGTTGGGGAAGGTG
Source organism: Chrysopogon serrulatus (assembly GCA_015844335.1). Lineage (NCBI taxonomy): Eukaryota > Viridiplantae > Streptophyta > Magnoliopsida > Poales > Poaceae > Chrysopogon > Chrysopogon serrulatus. The sequence goes on along the minus strand of JADLZL010007502.1, from coordinate 7,162 downwards.
ACCCAGCGTATGAATCGCAGCATAATTGGACAAACTAAAAACTGTGTGCCGGGGAGGACTCAAATGCTACTTTATCTATATCAAATCGGTAAGAAAAAGAGCATTTTTTTTCAAGCGCGACCGTGAATTCGAACAGCTTGTCAAGGAAATGCATGCCAGTGTGTCCGGCGGCGTGTGCGTGCGTGGCGACAGCCAACGCTCCCTCCTGCACTTTCTTGTGGCCGCCTACGCGGCTACACCGGAGCATAGGCAACCCGCGCCACCTTGCCCACAGACTCCAATGCCGACTAAAGAACCTACCTTTCGGCCATGAAGAAAGAAGCAAGGCTTGCAGTTTACTTGGCGAGGGGAGAAGGCGTAATGACCGGCCAGCGACAGAGGAGGTGGTGCCGCCTACGCCGTCAGCAGAGGGCGGCGACGCCGGACTCACGCCTGCTTCTGCCTCCCAGCGCTGCGTTGCACGCCGGCACGCCCGGCGGCCCGCATCCCCGACCCTGGGCCTTGGCCACGCCGCCCGCACCAAGCCGGCGAGGCACATGGCCCTCTCATCGCGCCTCCTCCTCCTTTTGCGTTCGCTCCGCCACCGCCGCCGCCTGCAACTGCGGCCACCGCCGCCTCGCCACACCGCCGTGCCTCCCCAAACCCCAAAGGCCCAAACCACAGAACGAAAAGCATAGGAACCTACTCACCAGTTGCCGGATCGCGGCCTCGCCGGCCTCCCGCGTCGCCGCCGTGCCTCCGCTGCCTCCGCACCCGCTCATTGCTTCGTAGGTCTCTCCGAGTGCGTGGGTCGCATGGGAAGGTGCGGCGTCTGGAGTGAGCAGGGGTGCACTTGGCTGGCCAGGAAGATTTGCTACACTCTAGAGAACTGGGACTGGGAGGTTTCTCACTTTGGTCCTTTCTGAGAGCATCAATTACATTTAGATGCAACTAAAAATGTATTGTAAGCTCTAAATTTTAAACATCATTTTTCTTTCTCCATTTGGAAATTTAGTCCAAGATGGATGCAAAACATTTATATAAGTGAGTGGACCATGCAATTACTTGATTAGACTTGGTACATGCTTAAACTGCATACTAGTGTATAGATACATTATGTATAACTAGTATAGATACATTATGTATAATTAAATTAACATATAGTTATGATATATATATATATATATATATATATATATATATATATATATATATATATATATATATATATATATATATAAACCTTTAGTGAACATCAAAAATTCTATACTACAGCATTACCAATAAGTATGAACATTTTCTCTTGTAGAAATTTAGTTTTTTTTTTCAAATTTAATGACCATCGAAGTTCCCGTCTATTCAATGATTTTTTTCTAAATGCCCATTGAACCATGGAGTTTCATGTATCTGGGCATTTTTCTATATTATTGAGAAACCTAAAAATTCACATTTCCCTGATTCCTCTTCTTAAAAGATGACTAATGTGTCTCGATATTTGTATTTGGGCATTTTCCTAATGGACTGATAATACTTTCTTTGTTCTAAATTATGTTATTTCAACTTTTTTGAGAGTCAGAAGATCTTAAGTTTAACCAATTTTATAAAGAGAATTACAAAGAATTATGATATCAAATAGGTATACTATAAAAATATAATTAAAACAAACAATCTAATGATACTTATTTGATAATCTAAAATTCTTTGACTCTCTAAAAATATTGAAATGATTTAAAATTTGAAATAGAGGGAGTAACATGGGTGGTGTTTCTTAACTTTTCTTTTATTTTCTTTTCTTTTTTGCAACGATGAAAGATTTTGGTGTCTGCTTAGCAGTATTGGAACCAGGGGCAAATCTACTGCATGCCACCGGATGTCCGCCAACCCCGACGAATTTGAAATCTGAAGGGTTAACCTGATTGGAACCCGCTCATATTCTCTCCATGGTCAGGTCACAAAATTGAGCTTGTTCATATCAGGAGGCCATCACTGGCCAAGCATCACGCAGATCAGATCATCACTTCATCAGAATGCTGACACTTCTAGCCGGAGCACGCAAAAGATTCGCCTCTCTGCCTTCTTCTCTCTCTCTCTCTCTCTCTCTGCGCCCGCTCCGCTCCTGGGTACTACGGCCATGTTGGATTGCAAAAATTACAATCCGATTTTTAGTATCATTCGTTTTTCAAATTTTTTTTGTATTTCTTTTATCAACAAAGATACTTGAATATTGATTGATTTATTTTATTATTTGTATAAATATTTTAAATAAAACGGATGGTTTTTAAACATGAATTTAGTGCGACAGCCTCATATATATGGGTAAAAACACCAGTATACACAGTAGCAGCTTTTAAAGTTTTGAGTTTTGACCACACGGCTCTCCCCAGCCCCCGCTCGGGGCCGCTCCTGGCTTGCCTTGCGCGTTTCCCCTGCCATTCCGGGCAACTTGAGCATTGAGCCGCTGCGACTGGGCCAAGAAGAAATGGCGCGGCCGATGCAGCAATGCTCATGCTTACCGGAGGCGGGGTGTGAAGAGCCGATGTCAGCTTATTTCTTGGACCGCATTCGAAGAAATGGCCCGTCACGCCGAGTTCCTCCGCTCCTGCCTCCTCGTGTCAGGTCGGGCAGTGCGTGGACAGGATTCCCACTCACTGACATGTCAGGTCTGGGCCCATATGTCACCCCACGTCGACTCACCGACAAGCGGGCCCCAGCCCACCACCATCAGCGGGCGCCTGAAACCTCACCGACCGTGGGCTTCTAGTACGATTATTCAGACGCAGCAAACCAGAAAATTGGAGAGCTCGACCCCCCCAATCATTAATGATCAGAGCAAGGACCTGGCCCTTGTTCTCTTTGCAACTTTCTCCAATCTGATGAATAGTAACGTTTTCGTTTTATTTGGCAAATATTGTCCAATTGTGGCCCAACTAGGCTCAAAAGATTCGTCTCGTGATTTACAACTAAACTGTGTAATTAGTTATTTTTTTCACTTACATTTAATACTCTATATATGCGGGTACAAATTGATGTGATGTGAAAGTTGCATGAAAGTTGCAACTTTCATGGCAACTAAACATGGCCCTGGTCAACAACGATTCGAGGTGCGTGCAGAGGAGTTCGGATCTGAGGTGCCATATCGCCGCTTTCATGCTCGCTAGCTTGTTTTTTTTTGATAGAATGCTCGCTAGCTTGTTCCTGGGGCTAGAGAGCAAAGCACCCTCTTATCCACGGGGAAGGAACGGCAGCGCCATGAACCACCTTCGCGAGCGAAGCAACGGATACCAGGAAGCAGGAAACAGGAATGCCGGCGTGGCAAGACCGCGAGATGCAAGATGCGGCGGCGGCGAAGACGGCGGGTGGTCGAGAAGACAAATAATACTCCTTTCCATCTTAAATTATAACTCATTCCAAAAAATCAATCTTGGGTCAATCTTTTATATTTAACTAAAATTATAAAAAACATAAAAATTTATAATATTAAACAGATATATAATAAAAATATAACTAATAAAAAATCTAGTAATACGTAGTTGATGTCATAAGTGCTATTATATAAATTTGGTCAAAGTTAAAAGAGTTTAACTCTCCAAGATTCTTAGCAAAATTGCATTGTGGGGTATTTTATGAAACAACAATGAGATATCGAATTTTCTCTTCTCCATATGAAAAAGTTTAGATCAAGGGTACAAACGTAAAATATTTGAATGCGTATACTGTACATCCCTTGTTAAAAAGATTGTAGGTTTATTTCCTAAAATATAAATGGTTTTATGTAAAATACCCGATGCCAGATGTTTTTTTGAGCAAATCAGTAGGGAAGATCCCTACCTATCTTTTTTTTCTTTTTCAATTAAATGAAAGAATAGGCAAATACAAAGGTAAAATAAAAGATATACAAGGCAACAATGCCCAAAGAAAAAAGATCTCTATACATGAAAGCCATCTCTCCAAACTTTGATGGGTCGTTGTCTGCTTGCTTTAGTCTTGGTGCAAACCAGACCAAGCTCTTCTTTGAACTCTTTCTTCTAGATATTGAGATTAACCTGTCTATGATCAAAGATGACTTTGTTTCGAGTAGTCCAAATTACCCAGCAGGCAGGGATAACTATTTCTCTGAAAATTGGATTACCAAACGAGGTTCTAGCATCAATTACCATTTCAAGAGGAGGCAGGTCAGTGTTCCAGGAGATAGGAATGGTTTCCCAACAGTCTTGATTGAAAGGGCACTGGAAGAACAGCTGGAAAATGGTATCTTCTGCTCCAGTATTGCAAAGCACACAACTATAGTTATCCAGGACCATGTTTTTCCTTCTGAGCATGTTCCTAATATTGATTCTGTCAACTAGCAGCAGCCAAAAAAGGAACTTGTGTTTACCCAAGTTACCTGACGTCCACAACCAAGAGAACAGAGGTGAGGCCTCAGATTCTCCCCTTAAAGCTTGGTAGGCTTTGCTGCTACTGTAATTTGAGGAGCCCCATACATAGTTCCCGTGATCATTGATATTTATGTCTCTATTTGTGCCAGAGAGCAAAGAATAAACTTCCTCCAACTGCTCGACTGCTAGGATTATAAGTCGGAGGCTGAAAGCACTTTGAATATCCTGGTCGGTGAGGAAGACAATGGAGGCCTTGGACTTTTTGGAGAATGAGTAGGGTTGTGGAAATCTGTCTTTAGGGCATCACCAGCCCAGTTGTCGTTCCAGAGAGTATCCGAGTTGCCTCTATTAGGTTGACAGATTGCTATTGATTGAAAGCTATCAAAAAGTTTTAGGACGTCTGTCCACCAGAAAGAACCAACAGGGCACCTGACATGGGGTGGAGTCTACGTGTTGGAATAGAATTTGTCCCAAGTTAAAGTAATCCAAGGGATGTCCTCTTTATTGTAGAATTTGTCCAGGTGTTTCAGGAGAATAGCTGTGTTATGCTTATTGATGTTACCACGCGGAGCAGCCAGAATGCGCTCGCGAGCGGAAGGAGTGGGTTGATGTCGAATTTTCTTTCTTTGAATGAAAATAAAGTTTAGATCAAGGGTACAGACATAAAATATTTGAACATGTATATTGTACATCTCTTGTTAGAGAGACTGCGGGTTTATTTCCTAAAATATAAAGAGTTTTATGTAAAATATTCGATGCCAGACGTCTCCACGCGGAGCCCACGGAGGCCGAAATGACATCAGCACAAGGAGCAACCACGGAGGCCAGAATGCTCTCGTGCAATGTATATAGATTGCAAGTGTTCAGCTGATCAGATAAACCGGCTGATAAGATAAACCGGCTGATAAAACAAGCCGATTAATTTTAAAAAAAAATATTGTTCAAACGGCTGACAACTTATTGATCGAGCTGCCTATCATGAGTTTTGACTCATGTTTCTCACTGCGGTTTTTCCTCAGTATTTGCAGGGTCTACAGCCCCCCACATGGATGCGCCACAAAATGTGCCGTCTAGCTTGCCAACTAAGAATTGTGCACGTGTGAGCACGTGTGTATTGGTGTGAGTTGGTACGCAAGTTTAGAGATGCCACAACTTTATTTAAGAGTTGAGGAATAAAAAAAAATCACTAATACAGAACATAAGAGGTCATAATAGACTTCAAATCTAGTCTAGCTTCCATCCACAACCAAACATATTCGGGTACCGTCTTTAGATGGTATACATATTAGGCCTTGTTCAAATCGTGAAAAAGTTGCATTCCCTGCACTGTAACGTTTCATTTGTATTTGACAAACATTATCCAATCGTAACCCAACTAGGCTCAAAAGATTCGTCTCGTGATTTACAACCAAACTGGGTAATTAGTTATTTTTTTTACTTACATTTAGTGCTCCATATATACGGGTAAAAATTGATGTGATGGAGAGAGAGTGAAAAAAGTTGCAAGATTCAAGGAAACCGAACAAGGCATTACTTCGTCAGAAGAAACAGCTACAGTAGCATAGAAATTTAAACAACTATACTAGGAACTAAACCAAACCAACATCTTGATAGTTCTTCTCATTCAAAAACGGACCAGGCAACAGTGATGTCCAATTCGCACAAGCCAGTAATATAAAGCTCTCCAGAGCTTGTACCCTGTTCCAGAGGTTTGAACTCTGTTGTGCCCGTCAATGTAACAGAACCATCCGAAGCACTAACAGAAACCATAAGTTTTCCATAAACTTCAACAGAGACAACACTCCGTGAAAGGTTTATCTCATCACCAGTACAATGCATTTCCTCAACTCCAGAACTATGTAACAAGATTTCAGGTTTTAAACTGCCAGTAGAGGCAACAAAGCGACCACAAAAACCATCCGGTGGCCCAGAAATCACTTTCATGCTGATCGTAGCTTCCACAGAATAAATAATATGGCCAACCTCAAATTCCAGTGTGCAATGTCTGCTAGGGTAAGAATTCATCATCAGCTGAGATTTCGATGGGGAATTCCATTTTCTGAACGAAACAGCTAGAAGGCTTAATTCTTTGTCATCGGATTCGGTAGCACTCCTCACATACAGCAAAACCTCAAAGACCACATAACCACAGAACACAACACCACGCACAGGACCTGTCAGTACCAGATATGGATTCTGCATGCAGCATCAATAATTAAATAAGTGAAATAAATTTCGCAACAGAACAGTGAAACAGTATAGTGAAAACAAAGTGCATACTCCCTCCATTCCAAATTATAAGACATTTTCTCTTTTCTAGATACATCCCTCCATTCCAAATTCTAAGACATTTTGGCTTTTTTTAGATACATTGCTTTTGCTATGTATCTACAAAAGACAAAACATCTTGTAATTTGGAACAGAGGGAGTAGTATAAATGATACTAGGTGAATGAAACACATGATGGAAGACAAATGCATTATGAGGGCACATGTAAAGAGCGCTGTGTTCCCAGAGTCATGGTAAGGTACAAATTATAAAGCACATGCAATCTTCCATGGGCCCTGTATTACGGAAGTACCAGCTTCAGCCAATGTGTTAATAAGTAATTAATAGCCTCGTAAGTGTGCGCTGATTTGGATTAGTATTTAGTTTAGTCCAACTTTGCCATGCTATAAGATAGCTACAACCACATCCACATCTCTATAACCATATGACTGAATTTTATGATATGGCCACCTCATTTGTGCCTTCTAGTTTCTGTTATAAATGTCTACACGTTTCAAATGTAAGTAACAGGCATGGCG